>ML790324.1:350771-364864 GCA_009831015.1 Picea engelmannii | reverse complement strand
CAACAATTTCAACAACAATGGCAACAACAACAATGTCAACAAACCTTTTACACTTATGTTCATCCTTATATATAGTTGGGTTGTGTCTTCTATTTCGTCTTGCGTACTTCCTTATTTTGTTGCAACTATTTGTTTCTTAGCTGATATTGCGTTGTCTTTCACAACTGCTTTCTATTTCTCTTTCTTGCTTTGTTGTCCAACTTCTGTTGAATCTTGCGCAACTAGTGCTCAGTCAAAACTTGTGCAATTCCTGATCTAAAAATGAAGGGCCCAACAAGCTCCGACCACAATCCTTGACTCATCCTTGACTCAAGTGTTTGGTTCTTTCACATATTCCTGGAGCATCTATTTTTTTCCCTTATCATCCTTTTCTTCTTCCTTGGGCTCTTTTGTTTATCCTTTCTCTTCTTTTACCTCTTCAAACGAAGGGCCCAACTCTAGTACCAACTCTAAGGCTTGTTGTTTCACTCATTGAAAGTTTCCCACTTTATCTTTCCATTTCTTGGTGTGGAGTGATGACTCTGCAACAAACTGTTGGGTTGCCTCCTTGCTACTGCCTTTGGCTTGGACACGACCAAAAATTTCCACTTGGAATCTGTTGTTGCGTCGACTTGATGCATTTTCATGTACACTACCTGAATGATAGGTCGAAAATCACACATCTCTTCCTTTGCTATGGATTGTTCCTCAAAGAGGGCATTCAACTCATTGTCCACCTGTTGAATTTGGTCAAACTTTCGTTGTTTCTCCATAGGATTCATTGTGACTGCAAATTCTTTGTTCAACACCTAGATATTTGTGCGCACCTCCTCCAAGACTTGGTTGTGTCGAGTGATGATGCCCATCCAGTCGTTGACTTCCTTGAAAATAATTTTTGATTTTGTTGTGTGCTTGTGTAGTGTTGCTCAATGATTGTTACCTTGTAGTATTATCTTCTGCATCTTGCCTTGTAGCTTATGAGGCTGTTTCTATGCTTCTTGTTGGGCTTGTTGTAACTATTCTTTCAACTGCTCAGCTTGGGTGGTGATTTATGTCCATTCTCCTTGTATCAACTCAATTTGGTGTTTCAGCTTGCCTGCATCACTAACTTCAGGTAGTTCGGGCGAAACCTTCTAAATCTATAGCTAGGCTTCAACATGTCATTCCTGCACTCTTTCTAGTTTGCAATGAACTTGGATTTTGTCATGCGCTTCCTGCATCCTGCATGTTTGCATGACAAAATATTCCTTCCTTGCAACCTCGATAGATATCTCAGCCTTCTGGAGCCTTTTATCTAATTGATTAGTTGATGCTATGATCATTCCAAATAGTTTCATTCCTGGCCATTGTATGAGGTCAAGAGATGAAGGAGATGCGTCTATGGGTGCTCACATGTGCAGTGGAAGTCCAATGGCCATTGAATGCTTCGAGCGGGTCTCTACCTCCTATTCTATTGGTGGTCCTAGTGTAATCCTTGACCTTAACGCTATGGGAAAAAGATTCAGAACCTATGTTCTGTCTATGCAAAGTTGCATCAGTTCTTCACATTATTGACGGTCCTAGAGAACCTGCTTCATTTGTTCACGTGCGGATTTATAGGCCAAGGTCATACTAATGACTATCATTAATGGATTCTCTTATGCTTTGGATCCTGCAATGCTGAGTCATTAGTTTTGTATCAAACAAAACCTAAACATAAAATGAACTATGTGTCATGGCACAACACTACACACATTGACTTTATTAACTAAATTTACTAAAATTTCAGAAAACTCAAATCTAACTAATGTTCAAGCTCCTTTGGATTAGAGTGATAGTTCCTCTTTCTCATTTTTGAGACAGGTAGAGCTTCAAGCAAGTGCCATTCACCCATTCTCGTCACAACACATCATCTAGTTGCATGAGTCTGACTACTCTTGAGGGTTGGATCTGATGTAGCAGTAATCGAAGCAATGACTAGTCTGGACAAACCTTTGGAAGATCTTCATCACAGATCATATTTTATCCCAGAGTTAAGCCGAATTGAAGCAGGATAATTCACTGTGACCATCATGGGAGATCAGTAATGTCTTATTAATATCTTATCTACACATGAAATTTATGCTGAGGGAAATATGGAAACTATCGATGAAACTATACCAATCAACATCTCCCGAAACCTTGGCATCGTGGAGAACATCTTCGTCGGAGCGGATTGCTCCCCCAAAGAGATTCAAATCTATATGGATATTTTCAAAGAATTCTGTGACGTTTTTTCTTAGTCTTATGAGGAAATGCTAGGTATCGATCCCAAAATAATTGAACATGAAATCACAACGTATCCTGATGACAAGCTTGTTCGACAGAAGCTTCATCCAGTTAATCCTAAGAAAACAACATCCATCAAGATTGAGGTTGAGAAATTGCTAAAGGTAGGTTTTATCTATCCTATCCATTTGACTCAATGGGTGTCAAATCCTGTGCCAGTCAATAAAAAACAAGGCACGATTCGTGTATGTACCGATTTCCATGATTTGAACAAGGCATGTCCCAAAGATGATTTTCCAACACCATTCATTGACCGAATCATTGATGAATGTGCTAGTTGTCAAGCCTTTTCTTTCATGGATGGTTTTTCGAGATATAATCAAATCCAAATCAAATCCGAAGACCAACACAAAACGACATTCATTTGTCCGTGGGGTACATTCTCATATCGTAAGATGCCTTTTGGCCTTAAAAATGCTGGAGTCACATTCCAGTGGGCCATGTCTTTTTCTTTTCATGACCTTAAGCATATAGTCGAGGCCTACCTAGATGATTTATCATCCCGATCTCACAAGAGAACGGATCATCCCACACACCTTAGACTAATCTTCGAACACTGTTGCTACTTTAGGATTCACTTGAATCCAAACAAGTGCATCTTTTGCGTAACGCCAGGATGTTTGTTAGGTTTCATTGTATCAACAACAGGGATCATGGTCAATCCTCTCAAGGTGGAGGAAATAATCCAGTTTTTCCCCCCCCATGCACAATCCTTCAACTTCAGAGTCTACAAGGCAGGGCAAACTTTTTACAATGCTTCATCACCAACTATGCCGAAACCACCAAGGGATTTATGTGCTTACTGAAGAAAGATGTTCCTTTTACTGGGACAAATCCGCTCAACGCTCTTTCGACGCATTAAGACACACCCTCATAACTGCACCTCTGCTACGGCCACCTAACTATAACAAAGATTTCTTATTATATCTGGCTATCATAGAGTCAACCATTGGCATGGTTTTAGTTCAGGAAGATGATTTGTTCTCAGAATACATGATCTATTACCTGGGCTGAGGTGTCGTAGGACCAGAACTCAATTATTCTCATATAAAAAAACTTGTGTTGGTAGCAGTTCATGCTGTTCAACGATTTCATCATTATGTTCTATTTCGCAAGACTACCGTCATTGCTGTGGTGAATCCATTCCAATACATGTTGACACGACGGGTTATAGGCAGAAAAATTAGTAGATGGATAGTCATCCTCCAGGAATTTGACTTAGACTTCATTTCATCAAAGTCCAAAAAGTCATTGATCTTCGCAGAGCTTATTTCGGAACTTCTGGTTGAGTCAGGTGATGTTGTGCCTGAAGAATCACCTATCCAGGGAGATATGTTTTTATCACATCTTCAGATTCTTGGTATGGAGATATACTTATCTATATATAGACTTTGAAGTTCCCCACTTATGCTTCTCGTGATGAGCATCGGCATATATGCCATCAGGCTAAGAATTATCTCATACTCAATGATACGTTGTATCGGAGAGGTGTAGACTACATCTTACGTAGATGTCTCACACATGAGGAGGCAATCATCGTGCTTAACGATTTCCATATCAGAGCTTGTGGCGGTCATTTGTCTGGGTTGGAAACAACCCAAAATATTCTACGAGTAAGTTACTTCTGGCCGACACTTATCAAAGATTGTATAGAATCATTCAAGAAGTGCCATCCGTTCCAAGTCTTCTCTCGAAAGATGAGGGCACATCCCACTCCTATGTTTCCTATCATCACAGTTGGTCCCTTAACCAAGTGGGGGATCGATTACACTTCTTGCAACCCCCCATCAACAAGGGGGCACTACTATATCATCGTAGTTGTAGACTACTTCACTAAGTGGGTCGAAGCTATGCCAATGTTTAAAGATGATGGAGAGACTGTAGCTCTCTTTTTATTCAACCAGATCTTAGCAAGGTTCGGCGTCCCGAGAGACATTGTTACTAACCATGGCAGTCACTTTCAGAACCAAATGATGATCGAATTAACATCAAATCTTGGGTTACGGCAAGAGCATTCATCACCCTACTACCCCCAAGACAATGGGTAGGTGGAAGCTGCAAACAAAACTCTTAAGACTATTCTATAGCGAACTATCAACTCAGCCAAGTCAAATCGGCATTTGATGTTATACTCGGAATTATGGGCTTACCAAACATATGTTAAGACTACAACTAGTTTCTCACCTTTTCAACTCATTTATGTGCTGGAGGCAGTCTTGCCCATCAAATGTCAGATCCCATCTCTAAAATTGGTAGTACAATTATTTCCAGACACTTCTCCACTTGAATAACAGTTAGTACACCTTGAGCAGCTCAATGAACAACGTCGTGATGCGGCCCTAGCCAATGAGGCTCACAAACATAAGGTCAAGTGTCAGTATGATAGGTCCATTCGTCCTCGGATTTTCTCTAAAGGTGACCTTGTCCTGGTCTATGACCAAGATAAGGACCCCCCAGGGGCAGGAAAATTCAAACCCATGTGGTTCGGACCCTTCATCATAAAAGAGGTATTAAAAAAGGGTGCTTATCATTTGGTTGATTTTGAAGGGAATGCTTTGGTGGAGCCTATAAATGGGCTCTACCTCAAGAAGTATTACTCATAGGCAGGTCACTCTGGGTAACTTTTTGTAACATATGTATAGTCTTTGTACTATTACTTTTTAGTTTCTTTTAAAGTGTTATGGACGTGTCATTGATGTTATATTTCGTCAATATGGAAGATGTCAAGCGATTCCATGGTGTTCATTGGGTATGCAGACGGTGCTAGTAGACACACTCAGAGGCTTGCCTCCACAGCTTGGGTAATCTTTACACCTCGGGACCAGTTGTTATCTTCTAGAGGTATATGCTTAGGTGACACCACAAATAATGTCGTCGAGTATAGTGCAGTTATTAAGTTGCTTCATGACACCTTGTCATTGGGTATTTCTCATCTTCGGGTCTATCTCGACACTCAACTAGTTCTGTCTTAGCGAAACAGAGTATATCAGGTTCATGATCCAGCCTTACACTGATGATTCCTTAGGGTACATCTCTTAGAACGAAACTTTAATTATATTACATATTTTCATGTTCCTAGGAGATTAAACCAAATTACAGATATTTTAGCTAATCAAATTTTAGATTGGCATCTTGCATACATATGAAAGAACATTAACATAAGCATGTAAATACATTTTTGCACACGTGAATCATAAGACACAAAAGATAAAAAAAACATATATAACAACATAAAATAACCACAGTACATAGATGGACCCAAGCGCCTAAAAAATGGGACTAATAACCAGTCACAGGGCTGATGCCCTCAAAAAATATATACAAGTAGTGCTCATGGCACGTCAAAAGTCTAAATAGGTTTAGGGCCTATGGGCCCTGTTATAATAGTCCACAACATGGGCTAAATGCCTAAACAATTGGACCCACATCCGAGGTGCCCCCACTACATGAGGCTGCATGGATGGTGGTAGGTCCTCTATCTCTACCATTGGGACTGTGCGAGTGAGTGCAGTGAAGTTCCACTCAACTCGTCTAAGGACCGTCTCAGCCTCCCTGGTTGGGAGGTTCCCTGCTACTACTGGTCCGTCGATGGCGGCAGCTGCGGCTTCTGGCCGAGGATGATGCCTGTTCCGTGCGGAATCGGCAAGTCGCATGGGTCCCACATCTGCATGCAACAAACGTATACCTGTCAAATACTCTAGCATATAAAAAAATGATATATATATATATATAAAAGACATAAAAATTACATATACAAACAAAAAAAAATACAAAGGTGGAGACTTACCCATCTCCCCTCGCTCGTCACTAGGAGGCATGGGTATCTCAGGATCTCTAGAAAAATCTATCCCTGCATATGGGTAATCCTCGATCAAAGGGATCTGCCATGACAACCATGCAAAAAAGTCATCATGAAGGACTCATTGGTCCTTCCACCACCCTATCGCGACAGTAATACTGCCCATCTACATATAGCAGGAAAAGAGGTCTAATTTCCTTGTTCCACTTCCTGAGGACTAAAGTTCGAAACTCTCTCAAAGAAGAATGAACACAAAATTGTCCCAAACCCGAAATTCCTCTGTGTCCGCTGATGGAAATCTGTCGATTGCCTCTTCATACACTCTAGTAGTGTGGTACTCTACTCAAAAATCTGTGCATTCAAGCACTAGATAACACAGTTCATCTGTGCAAGAGACACCTGATGCAAGGCTGCGGAACCGGTAATCCGCCCAATCAGCAATAATATCGTCTGTAGCGATAGGTCAGTGATCTTACTGATGGACACCTAGGAGCTCAAATGGTTACTCCCAACCTCATAGTGCAGAGCTATCAAGTCCGCTATATTAAGCGGACCCACTGGAAACGTCCTGAAATTCATTGGTTCCCCTCTCCTTGAGAGGCCAGTCAAAAAATAGATATCCTCGGTGGTGGGCACCAGTGATTGCTCGTCTGGCATAAAGGCCTCTGCATCAGGGTTCCAATAGTCAATCAAGGCATTTAGTAGCCTCGGTTGTGCTTGTATAAATGGACACAGGAAGAACTTCAGCAAATCACATTGCATCAATGCGGCCACGAAATTCAGATCTCCCGCAACCAACTCACTGATTGCTTCATGCTCCATTTCCTTCCAGTGGACATACATCCTACCATGACAACAAAGTTTAGGAGGTTTAGTCAGGGCTATTTGGTTCTTTTTTCTATACAAAGGGGGGTCCATGCGCATTGTCTAAGTGACAGTCGCATGTACATGCAGGTGGGCTTTACTCTGCCCTAGTGTACATGTGGCCTGTCCAGAGACAACCCTCATGGACCTAGGGCTGACCTTTTAAAGGTCGAAGCCCACTCAAAAAACAAACTTAAAATTAAAATTGAAGAATTGAATAGCTAGATAGGGGAGTTTGTACTTACCTGGTCCAAGCGGAAGTTCGTTTCGTCCACTGTAGCTCCCGTAATCACTGTTTTTAGCAAAGGGGGTCTTTTGGCTCCAGAGTCAATTTCCAAATCAACAATGGTGATAATGAGTTGCCAGCTTCTATTTATAGAGTTTTTGGCCTCTTTTTGTCACTTTTTTGGCCTCCCTTATCAGTTTCTTTATACCAAAAACCATTTAGAGTGATTCAGGAGTCATATGGGAGGGATTTGATCAGGTATTGGGACACTTTTTTTGAGTTCTGAGAAAATTTTGAAGGTCCATGAAATTTTTTCCAAGAATCAACTTGAGCATATAGGTTAGGTGACTACCTTGACTTTTGCGTCTCGTTGTGTTTTTCCTCTGCCATAGGATTGATCCCATCAGGTTGTGACATGAAACCATCATATCTTCTTTAGAAGTGTCACAACTTGGTGGTAGAGCTTACTAGAACATGGATGCCCTAGGTAGGTCCTGGTTGCATTATGGTGTTCATGCTGTCTCTAAAACACTGTAGGTTGGGGAGTCCTTCTAGTCTTTCCTAAATATGAATTTGAGCCTCATTTGCATGATTCTTCTTCACTCTTGATCTCACCCCTAGGACTCCCAAAAAACTAACGGGTCTCCTTTTAAGCCCTTTTCAGAGCCTCTAAACATGAAAAGATTGTCGAGCAATCTTGTGACCTTTCACTCTCGTTAAACTGAAATTTGAAGTCACGTCCATCCGGTGGTAGTTTACCCCTTTTTCGGTCCGGACGGTCAACTGTACGAACAAAGGTATACTCTATGGAATTTCTGTTCTTTAGAAGAGTACCCTCAGGTATAATTTTATCCCTTTTTTGGGCCTGAGGGACTAAACTTACGAAAAAGAAACCCCCAAGGAGTCCATAGTTAAGCCCTTTTCAGACTCCCTAAAATTGAAAAGATTGCTGAGTGACCTTATTCTTTCACACTCGTTAAATTGGTCCAGAAGAACGTTCCTGACAGAGTCCATAGTTAAGCTTTTTTCAGACTCCTTAAAAATGAAAAAAATAGCTGAGTGATCTTGTCCTTGTCACACTCCTTAAAATGGTTTGAATCGATGTCTAATCGGTGCTAGTTTACCCTTTTTTGAACCGACTAGACTATCTTCGAAAAAGGTACCCCAATGGAGTCTCTTTTTATGTTTTTTCAGACTCTCTAAATATGAAAAACCACCGATCTTACCTTCTTTGCGCTTGTTAAACTTAAATCGAAGGATGTTACCATTGTGTGTTTTGTTAACCGCGTTTGCATACCTTATACACCAACCTTGTAACAGTTTGCTTCTGCGTCTTAACCCTTTGGAGGATTTTTCCTGAGTGTCTTTCTACTAAAGCATCAGTCTTGTCCTTGTGCCTTGAACTTGTATGTTTGCAATACTCATTCCTCCATTGTAACGTAATATTCCTTTATTCTTTTTTCCACAATTATTGAAAAGAACAAAAAAAATCAAATATACCCCAAAAAGAGGAAGGGAAAAGTATTTTCTTTATTGGAAGCATAATGAGTCGCCCTTGGATAAAGCACATATGTCCATTTGTTCATCAGACTATGGGATGTAGTATGACCTTAGGAAGCTTTTCTCGTTATATAGAGTTGTGTCTTCCACCGTTTGGTTATCCTTACAAACATATGGAGAGTTTGCATTGCCTCTTGCTTCGTAGACTTATGATTAACATACATGCTACCTGAGTCTCATCATTTGTCGTTTTATTGTCCAAGGGAAGTTTGTGAATAATCCTGAGTCAGCCCCTATGAAATATGTCTCTTGTCCGCATACCCGGCCATCCTGAACATCCAATCAAGTCCTTGCTCGAAATCACTGAAGCCTTCAGTCTGATCATCAAGATTATCAAGTCCATGACCAACAAGCCGTCGAAGACCTCTGGGTAGTGCAGTCGTACACTCATATTATACTCCTACCTAATTTTTGAATATTTTGAAGTTGTTGCTCGAGCTATGAAGATCTCATCTCCAGCCATCAGGCCAAATCAGCTTCTGGAAGATGGATACTCTATATGTATATCTTTCTGATTTTGAGATGTAGCTCTATTTTGTATTGTTTGTGGCTACTCTTTACAGTTATTTGACATGGGTCTACAGTGTATTTGATTGGTAGCCATGGTTCTATTTTATTCCGAGCATGGGTATGCCCGCCTCGGTGAGACATTTGTTCTTTTGTAGACGAGACCTCTCGGTTCCTAATCCTTGGGTTCAATCGTTTGGCACATCAGTAAAGATTACTAATGTATTTAGGCCATCAGATGCTCTTCTGACCTCACACATTAGGGGGAATCTGTTATAACCCTAAATTGCACCACACATGCTTACCTGGAATTAGGCCAACTCATATCCCTTCTTTTCCAAAGCGTTGCTGAACAACTCTTTCAAAATGCTCTTTTATAAAGGCCCATGTGCCCTAATCCATTACTGCACATGTGTACACACTGGTTGACCAACAAAAGCCCGTGTGGACCGAAAAAAGAATGAAAAAAGGAAAGTTGTCGACGGAACAAAAATCTATCGGTGAGTTAACTGAAACTCCTGGCCATGCATGGCTGAGGGTTTGTCCAAATACCTAGCTCCTTCTAGCCTATAAAAGAAGGGGTAGGGGTCCCATTTGGAAGAGGAAAAATATAGCAAAGAAAATCTACCCATTTACATATTCCGATTGTCCCAACCCTTTAACCTTTCCTTATGCCAAAGGAGATTCAAAGAAAAGCAGTTGGAGGATAGAAGAAGAGGATCCTAGGATCAAGTTCAAGGAGCGGTGGCCGGTCTCAACTTTTGTAAGTTGACTCATTCAAAGTAATAAAGAAAGTGCTTTTCCCATCCCAATTCATCAACCTTTTATGGTTTGATTAGTTTATGTTTGGATTTCTAACCCGTTAGCATATCAGTAGTATGCATGCATAATTGTTGCTTGTCTTGAATGTAGGTCAGCTTTGGAAGGAGTATTGCGAACAAGTAATCAAGCACAATGGAGGATCGACATCAAACGCTAGTAACGAGGTAGGTTGATCTTTCCATGAATTTACTTAGAAAAGGGGATTTAAATCTAGGGATGAAGGTAGAAAGTAATTTCTATTTGGTCATATCTGCATGCAAAGTCTGAACTCTATTTGCTAGTCCATAGGATATTTTTCCCCAAGAACATTACCAAGCACACAATTTTTCTCTTTAAAAATTTGTTAAATGTGATCTTACTTTGTTTAGATCATGTAGGCAATGTTGGAAGAACATTTGGTTATAAAATAAAATTAAAGATTTATGCAAAGAATGGCTTAATATGGAGAGTAATTATTTTGGAATTTTTTGAACTTCGTGATGTAAGTTTGATTTTTAAAAAAATCCAAAAAAGTATAATAAAAAGAGAGCAATAATCTTAGATTTCTGGAACTCTGGTTGGCTATGCTATTCTTTCTCATTTCTTATTTAATAAAGTTAAATATCTTTAAAATAGTTTCTAACAAAATATATATGCTAATATGTGTTATTGGTTTTTCTTTTTATTGTTACAAATGTTTACATTATTTGGTGGAAAAGGATCACATGGATGTTGAAAGATGAAACTTAACACTTTTCGTACATGTCAATTTTTTCTTTAATCACAATTTGTTTTATTTATCTAAAATGGTATGTGTACATTTTATTTTAAATTTGTTGATATATTTTATCTAAAATTTTTAAATTTTAAATTTGAGAAATGTTTTCTTTTGCAGGTATGAAGAGATCTATCTTAGAGATAGCTTAGAGTCAAGAATTTTGGAGTTAAATGTTAATTACCTCTTAGTTTTTGTTATTAGCCTAAAATTCCCGTGGAACATATGTATTTCGCTATGTAACTATGCGAACTTTCATTATATATATATATATATATATATATATATATATATATATATGGAACTCAAAATATCAATTTATTGTTTGATCTTTGATTTCTCTTATATTGTTTATGATGGTGAAAGGACAATTTATGTTCTATGATAGTCTGCTGAAATTAAAAATGATTTATTTCATTTCATTTATAAATATCATTGTATAGTCAAGTAGCTCGTAATTTCATTTTTTTAATTTATTTGCAAATATGGTTGAATAGTCAAAGATATCATCATTATAGTTTCCCTTCTATTTGTAGATATTTTTATAAGTTGAAGGGTTCATAGTCCAAGGGAATATTTCAGATATCTAATTTTTGTATATATTTATGTTTAATGTGTAGAATATAAGTAATGTTAGGTTGATCATACACATTTGTCAAGTAACTCATAATTTCGATTTTTTTTGTTTGCAAATATGGTTGAATAGTCAAACATGTCATCATTATAGTTTCCGTTCTATTTGTAGATATTTTTATAAGTTGAAGGGTTCATAGTCCAAGCAAATAATTTAGCTATCTAATTTTTGTATATATTTATGTATGTTTAATGTGTAGAATATAAGTAATGTTAGGTTCATCATACACATTTGTCAAGTAGCTCATAATTTCATTTTTTTTTTCATTTGCAAATGTGGTTGAATAGTCAAACATATCATCATTATAGTTTCCCTTCTATTTGTAGATATTTTTATAAGTTGAAGGGTTCATAGTTCAAGGGAATATTTCAACTATCTAATTTTTGTATATATTTAAGAATGTTTAATGTGTAGAATATAACTAGTGTTAGGTTCATCATACACATTTGTTCCTTTTATGAAAGTTGTAGCTACATGATTTTCATATTCCCTAATATGATATTAGATCCATATAACCTACACAACTTAAATATTTCATTTAGTTCATATCTTGATTTGATTTTTATACAATGATTTTACTTATTTTAATTAATAACTATTGCATGAGGGAAATGTATTAAAGGAAAATTCCTCTCTTTTCTTCTGGCTTTTTATGTTGGTTTTGTCAATAAATTTTCTGCAAAAAAAAGCTATAGTTTTTGTAACTAAGGTGAGGAAATTGTTAACACACACTGCTTCATAGTTATCATTTTTTTTATATGGAATCTTGTTGTATGTTTCCTTCAATTGATTTGAAAAAGTACAACTCTGCAATGCAATGACTATCATCAACACTTATTTTAAATTATTCTTTTGTATCTTTTCAATACTGATATATTTATAAATGTCTATCATAATGATATTATGCATTGAAATATAAACATAAATTTTTCATTATATTAATCTTAGATTTAGATTTAATATATACATTAGAAAATAATTTGATTCAAGATATTGAAATCTAAATGCACATTGTAGCAATTTAATATATCAACACTTTTGGAATCAAAATTAACAATTTCATAATTAAAATTGACACTTTTTAGGATATCTAAAAAAATACTTAATTAGGATAATGGTAAAAAACAAAAATGTCATGGGCCAACATGGTGTATAATGTTTAAAAATGATGGAGAATTATTAAACCATTTTTTTGTACAATGTCCATATGAAAAGAGGCATGGAATGAAGCAATAAAAATGACACTTTTTGAATCAAAATTCACAAAAAAAATTGAAATTGAGACATTTGGAGTTTAAGATTCACACTTTTTGGATTCGAAATTACTCAAAATTCATACTTTTGGAATTGAAATTTACACTTTTGAAAACCAATATTCACAATTTCATAATCCAATTTTGCATTTTATAAAGACTTATTCTTAAATACATCATGCATACATATTACATCCCTAAGGCTCATGCATAAATATTAAATCCCTAAGGCTCATTATATCATCCATAAATATTAAATCCCTAATGCTCATTACATCATTCTTAAATCTTACATAATCTATGGTAAGGCCTAACGTATACTTGAAAGCTTAATATCATGTCGATTTTGAGACTTGAATCCCAGTGTAAGCTACATTACTACATCACTTTTATGAATTTAATAAGACACCATTAAATTTTTAAATAGTGTCTTCTTATCATATCAAGATTTCCATGTCTTAATGGATATATAATTAAACAATAGAACATCCAAGAACAAAGAATATTTTGTTTATGTAGGAAAATCCTTAGAACAAGGAAAAACCCACTTTGAAATTTATCTCAATCCCAACAAAAACCATTAAATTTTTTTATTTCTACTAAATTGGGATTATTTTAATAAACCACAAATCTAATTATTTTCACAAAAGTGATATTTTTTAATAGACCTCAAACACTACGAATTTTCATGAAGACTTAGTTATTTTGTATATACCTCTCATGAGTTGGAGAGATGTCCTCATTCTCATCATGTATATTTACCCTAAAATCAATTTTACCCTACAATTTACCATAAAATTAAAGTTCCACATCAAGTGGGGATTGAATTACACTCTTATGTGCCATAGATATTTCACAGTGGGCTCTAAATCCTCTCCTATGTCTCCTCTATCTCCTCTATCTCCTCTATCACTTTCAAACTAGAAAGGTTCAATTATTGTGTCTCCTCTATCATGGTTGTGCTCCTCATCCTCATAGGTAGATGGGATCCATGATATGCAAATGTCTCCTACTCATACTCTCCTCCTCACATAAAACTTTTGAGGAATGTAATTACATGCAAGGGATATTCAATTTTTGAGGAATTACATGCAAGGTATCTTCAATTTTTGAGGAATTACATGCAAAGGGCCATAATATTTATAATATTCTTACTCTCCTTCTGCATTCTTAGAGGTAATATTCTAGCACTTTATAATTTTGAATATTTAATAGTTTTGAATTGACCAATTTAGATTTAGTTTTATGAACAAAATTGTAAATAAGGCTTGGTAAATTTTATAATTAATCAAAAATATAGTTCCTTATTTGAATGGACCATGAAAGTAAACTAAACCAAATGATTCAAGAATCCTATATATTCATAAATATGTGTACTTTCAATGCAA
>ML790324.1:295815-349939 GCA_009831015.1 Picea engelmannii | reverse complement strand
CAGTCTCAAAAAAATTGCAACAATGTGTAATGTTTGATTTCTTATGAATATTGTTGGCACAAGTTTAATCAGACTAGGGTCCTTCTCAGGTTACCATCAAAAGGTACTGTGTAGTCTAGAGCACTAGCATTTTCATCTCCTCCAAAGAGAAGAAGTCTCACCCGAAGTGCTACTGAGACAGATATATAGAGAAGGGTAGGGAAAAGAATTAAGGAGATAAATAGAGACTTCAAGACTCATCCCTGATCTTGCACAAGAGACATAAATAGATCTGAAACATATATGTACAAGAATCTAACCTACTTACGTTAAGAACAAGCATCTAAACAAAGAATCATCGAGTAGAACTTATAACCTAGAATGAAGAAATGTAATGCATAAAGAAAACACACATAGACACATCATATTTGAAAATTTAGGTCCTTCTTCATATTATCTTCTTCATATTTCTTTGATTACAGACTCAGAATTATACAACAATGCATTTTACAGACTCTTGACTTTGGACTCATGTCCCAGAGCTCCAATTCTCAAACTGATAGATCAAAATTCATTACAGACTCAAGACTCGACTTGAATCAACTCCACATAATCAACTTGGAACTAACTCATAATCAACTAGCCAACAACAACTACAACAATTTCAACAACAATGGCAACAACAACAATGTCAACAAACCTTTTACACTTATGTTCATCCTTATATATAGTTGGGTTGTGTCTTCTATTTCGTCTTGCGTACTTCCTTATTTTGTTGCAACTATTTGTTTCTTAGCTGGTATTGTGTTGTCTTTCACAACTGCTTTCTATTTCTCTTTCTTTCTTTGTTGTCCAACTTCTGTTGAATCTTGCACAACTAGTGCTCAGTCAAAACTTGTGCAATTCCTTATCTAAAAATGAAGGGCCCAACAAGCTCCGACCACAATCCTTGACTCATCCTTGACTCAAGTAATTGGTTCTTTCACATATTCCAAGAGCATCTCTTTTTTTCCCTTATCATCCTTTTCTTCTTCCTTGGGCTCTTTTGTTTATCCTTTCTCTTCTTTTACCTCTTCAAATGAAGGGCCCAACTCTAGTACCAACTCTAAGGCTTGTTGTTTCACTCATTGAAAGTTTCCCACTTTATCCTGCCATTTCTTGGTGTGGAGTGATGACTCTGGAACAAACTGTTGGGTTGCCTCCTTGCTACTACCTTTGGCTTGGACACGACCAAAAATTTCCACTTGGAATCTGTTGTTGCGTCAACTTGATGCATTTTCATGTACACTACCTAAATGATAGGTCGAAAATCACACATCTCTTTCTTTGCTATCGACTGTTCCTCAAAGAGGGCATTCAACCTGTTGTCCACCTGTTGAATTTGGTCGAACTTCTGTAGTTTCTCCATAGGATCCATTGTGACTGCAAATTCTTTGTTCAACACCTAGATATTTGTGCGCACCTCCTCCAAGACTTGGTTGTGTCGAGCGATGATGCCCATCCAGTCGTTGACATCCTTAAAAATAATTTTGCATTTTGTTGTGTGCTTGTGTAGTGTTTCTCAATCATTGTTACCTTGCAGTATTATCTTCTGCATCTTCCCTTGTAGCTTCTGAGGCTATTTCTATGCTTCTTGTTGGGCTTGTTGTAACTATTCTTTCAACTGCTCAACTTGGGTGGTGATTTATGTCCATTCTCCTTGTATCAACTCAATTTGGTGTTTCAGCTCGCCTGCATCACTGACTTCAGGTAGTTCGGGCGAAACCTTCTAAATATATAGCTAGGCTTCAACAAGTCATTCCTGCACTCTTTCTAGTTTGCAATGAACTTAGATTTTTTCATGCGCTTCCTGCATCCTGCATGTTTGCATGACAAAATATTACTTCCTTGCAACCTCGATAGATCTCTCAGCCTTATGGAGCCTTTGTTCTAATTGATTAGTTGATGCTCTGATCATTCCAAATAATTGCATCCCTGGACATTGTATGAGGTCAAGAGATGAAGGAGATGCGTCTCTGGGTGCTCACATGTGCAGTGGAAGTCCAATGGCCATTGAATGCTCTGAGCGGGTCTCTACCTCCTCTTCTATTAGTGCTCCTAGTGTAATCCTTGACCTTAATGCTATGGGAAAAAGATTCAAAACCTATGTTTTGGCTATGCAAAGTTGCATCATTTCTTCACATTATTGAGGGTCCTAGAGAACCTGCTTCATTTGTTCACGTGTCGATTTATAGGCCAAGGTCATACTAATGACTATCATTAATGGATTCTCTTATGCTTTGGATCCTGCAATGCTGAGTCATTAGTTTTGTATCAAACAAAACTTAAACATAAAATGAACTATGTGTCATGGCACAACACTACACACATCGACTTTATTAACTAAATTTACTAAAATTTCAGAAAACTCAAATCTAACTAATGTTCAAGCTCCTTTAGATTAGAGTGATAGTTCCTCTTTCTCAGTTTTGAGACAGGTAGGGCTTCAAGCGAGTGCCATTCACCCATTCTCGTCACAACACACCATCTAGTTGCATGAGTCTGACTACTCTTGAGGGTCGGATCTGATGTAGCAGTAATCGAAGCAATGACTAGTCTAGACAAACCTTTGGAAGATCTTCATCACAGATCATATTTTCTCCCAGAGTTAAGCCGAATCAAAGCAGGATAATTCACTGTGACCATGATGGGAGTTCAGTCGTGTCCTATTAATATCTTATCTACACATGAAATTTATGCTGAGGGCAATATGGAAACTATCGTTGAAACTATACCAATCAACATCTCCCGAAACCCTGGCATCATGGAGAACATCTTCGTCAGAGTGGATTGCTCCCCCAAAGAGATTCAAATCTATAAGGATATTTTCAAAGAATTCTGTGATGTTTTTTCTTAGTCTTATGAGGAAATGCCAGGTATCGATCCCAGAATAATTGAACATGAAATCACAACGTATCCTGATGCCAAGCTTGTTCAACAGAAGTTTTGTCCAGTTAATCCTAAGAAAACAACAGCCATCAAGATTGAGGTTGAGAAATTGGTAAAGGCAGGTTTTATCTATCCTATCCATTTGACTCAATGGGTCTCAAATCCTGTGCCGGTCAATAAAAAACAAGGCACGATTTGTGTATGTATCGATTTCCATGATTTGAACAAGGCATGTCCCAAAGATGATTTTCCAACACCATTCATTGACCGAATCATTGATGAATGTGCTAGTTGTGAAGCCTTTTCTTTCATGGATGGTTTTTCGGGATATAATCAAATCCAAATCAAATTCGAAGACCAACACAAAACGACATTCATTTGTCCGTGGGGTACATTCACATATCATAAGATGCCTTTTGGCCTTAAAAATGTTGGAGTCACATTCCAGTGGGCCATGTCTTTTTCTTTTCATGACCTTAAGCATATAGTCGAGGCCTACCTAGATGATTTATCATCCCTATCTCACAAGAGAACGGATCATCCCACACACCTTAGACTAATCTTCGAACACTGTTGCTACTTTAGGATTCGCTTGAATCCAAATAAGTGCATCTTTTGCATAACACCAGGATGTTTGTTAGGTTTCATCGTATCAACAATAGGGATCATGGTCAATCCTCTCAAGGTGGAGGAAATAATCCAGTTTCCCCCCCCATGCACAATCCTTCAACTTCAGAGTCTACAAGGCAGGGCAAAATTTTTACGATGCTTCATCGCCAACTATGCCGAAATCACCAAGGGCTTTATGTGTTTATTGAAGAAAGATGTTCCTTTTACTGGGACAAAGCCGCTCAACGCTCTTTCAACGCATTAAAACACACCCTCATAACTGCACCTCTGCTACGGCCACCTAACTATAACAAAGATTTCTTATTATATCTGGCTGTTATGAGGCCTCGTAGGACCAGAAATCAATTATTCTCATATCAAAAAACTTGCGTTGGTAGCAGTTCATGATGTTCAACGGTTTCGTCATTATGTTCTATTTCGCAAGACTACCGTCATTGCTGTTGTGAATCCATTCCAATATATGTTGACACGATGGGTTATAGGCAGAAAAAATAGTAGATGGATAGTCATCCTCCAGGAATTTGACTTAGACTTCATTTCATCAAAGTCCAAAAACTCATTGATCTTCGCAGAGCTTATTTCGGAACTTCCGGTTGAGTCAGGTGATGTTGTGCCTGAAGAATCACCTATCTGGGGAGATATGTTTTTTATCACATCTTCAAATTCTTGGTATGGAGATATACTTATCTATATATAGACTTTGAAGTTCCCCACTTATGCTTCTCGTGATGAGCATCGCCATATATGCCATCAGGCTAAGACAAGAACTTGTTAACTTGAAATCTATCAAGAAAATGATTGAAGATCATATAAATTTGAACATGTGAATAAAAATATCCAGTGTACATGTGTAACATGTATATATACACACCTGAGCACATCCCTTGACAAATTATTTTCATGTCTTAGTGCCAGTTTTCACCATTCAGCAACTTGAATAGTGGATTCAAATTGATTGGCATGAGGGTTCATCTAATACCTTCGAAGAGTTCATTTTACACATGCCCCTGCACCATCGTTCTCTCCTTTTCCACGACCAGTCTCAAAAAAATTGCAACAATGTGTAATGTTTGATTTCTTATGAATATTGTTGGCACAAGTTTAATCAGACTAGGGTCCTTCTCAGGTTACCATCAAAAGGTACTGTGTAGTCTAGAGCACTAGCATTTTCATCTCCTCCGAAGAGAAGAAGTCTCACCCGAAGTGTTACTGAGACAAATATATAGGGAAGGGTAGGGAAAAGAATTAAGCAGATAAATAGAGCCTTCAGGACTCATCCTTGATCTTGCACAAGAGACATAAATAGATCTGAAACATATATGTACAAGAATCTAACCTACTTACGTTAAGAACAAGCATCTAAACAAAGAACCATCGAGTAGAACTTATAACCTAGAAAGAAGAAATGTAATGCATAAGGAAAACACACATAGACACATCATATTTGAAAATTTAGGTCCTTCTTCATATTTCTTTGATTACAGACTCAGAATTACACAATAGTGCATTTTACAGACTCTTAACTTTGGACTCATGTCACAGAGCTCCAATTCTCAAACTGATAGATCAAAATTCATAACAGACTCGAGACTCGACTTGAATCAACTCCACATAATCAACTTGGAACTAACTCATAATCAACTAGCCAACAACAACTACAACAATTTCAACAACAATGGCAACAACAACAATGTCAACAAACCTTTTACACTTATGTTCATCCTTATATATAGTTGGGTTGTGTCTTCTATTTCGTCTTGCGTACTTCCTTATTTTGTTGCAACTATTTGTTTCTTAGCTGGTATTGTGTTGTCTTTCACAACTGCTTTCTATTTCTCTTTCTTGCTTTGTTGTCCAACTTCTGTTGAATCTTGCGCAAGTAGTGCTCAGTCAAAACTTGTGCAATTCCTTATCTAAAAATGAAGGGCCCAACAAGCTCCGACGACAACCCTTGACTCATCCTTGACTCAAGTGCTTGGTTCTTTCACATATTCCAGGAGCATCTATTTTTTTCCCTTATCATCCTTTTCTTCTTCCTTGGGCTCTTTTGTTTATCCTTTCTCTTCTTTTACCTCTTCAAACGAAGGGCCCAACTCTAGTACCAACTCTAAGGCTTGTTGTTTCACTCATTGAAAGTTTCCCACTTTATCCTGCCATTTCTTGGTGTGGAGTGATGACTCTGCAACAAACTGTTGGGTTGCCTCCTTGCTACTGCCTTTGGCTTGGACACGACCAAAAATTTCTACTTGGAATCTGTTGTTGCGTCAACTTGATGCATTTTCATGTACACTACCTGAATGATAGGTCGAAAATCACACATCTCTTTCTTTGCTATGGATTGTTCCTCAAAGAGGGCATTCAACTCGTTGTCCACCTGTTGAATTTGGTCAAACTTCAGTTGTTTCTCCATAGGATCCATTGTGACTGTAAATTCTTTGTTCAACACCTAGATATTTGTGCACACCTCCTCCAAGACTTGGTTGTGTCGAGCGATGATGCCCATCTAGTCGTTGACTTCCCTGAAAATAATTTTTCATTTTGTTGTGTGCTTGTGTAGTGTTTCTCAATCATTGTTACCTTGCAATATTATCTTCTACATCTTCTCTTGTAGCTTCTGAGGCTGTTTCTATGCTTCTTGTTGGGCTTGTTGTAACTATTCTTTCAACTGCTCAGCTTGGGTGGTGATTTATGTCCATGCTCCTTGTATCAACTCAATTTGGTGTTTCAGCTCACTTGCATCACTGACTTCAGGTAGTTCGGGAGAAACCTTCTAAATCTATAGCTAGGCTTCAACAAGTCATTCCTGCACTCTTTCTAGTTTGCAATGAACTTGGATTTTGTCATGCGCTTCATGCCTCCTACATGTTTGCATGAAAAAATCTTCCTTCCTTGCAACCTCGACAGATCTCTCAGCCTTCTAGAGCCTTTTCTCTAATTGATTAGTTGATGCTCTGATCATTCCAAATAATTGCATCCCTGGCCATTGTATGAGGTCAAGAGATGAAGGAGATGCGTCTCTGGGTGCTCACATGTGCAGTGGAAGTCCAATGGCCATTGAATGCTCTGAGTGGGTCTCTACCTCCTCTTCTATTGGTTCTCCTAGTGTAATCCTTGACCTTAATGCTATGGGAAAAAGATTCAGAACCTATGTTCTGGCTATGCAAAGTTGCATCAGTTCTTCACATTGTTGAGGGTCCTAGAGAACCTGCTTCAGTTGTTCACGTGCGGATTTATAGGCCAAGGTCATACTAATGACTATCATTAATGGATTATCTTTTGCTTTGGATCCTGCAATGCTGAGTCATTAGTTTTGTATCAAACAAAACTTAAACATAAAATGAGCTATGTGTCATGGAACAACACTACACACATCAACTTTATTAACTAAATTTACTAAAATTTCAGAAAACTCAAATATAACTAATGTTCAAGCTCCTTTGGATTAGAGTGATAGTCCCTCTTTCTCAGTTTTGAGACAGGTAGGGCTTCAAGTGAGTGCCATTCACCCATTCTCGTCACAACACACCATCTAGTTGCATGAGTCTGACTACTCTTGAGGGTCGGATCTTCGCAATTATGAATGGTCCCAACCAGTGCATGCACAGTTTTCCCAGACGCTTCTGGTACCAACTATAATAGAGTAGAACCTTGTCTCCTTGCATGAATACCTTGGTCTTAATGTGCTTGTCATGCCAAGATTTTTTTCTTTCTTTTTCAACTGACTGATGGAAGTCTACTAGAAATATGGTCTCCTCGATTTCTTGTAACTCCATAAGTCTCTGTGCAATGGATTCCTCTTATGACATATGTGTGACTTGTGGAATATACAGACTTGGAGTGATGGATTCTACAGGCACCACTGCCTCTCTCCCATAAACTAGTTGGAACAATGTGTACTTGTGGAGTTTCTTTGTGGTTGTCCTATATTCCCATAGTACGACTTGAACTTTTTCATCCTAGTCCTCCCGGTTTGCGAAACAGACCTTTGTCAACCCCCTTTCTAGAATATTGTTAAAGGCTTCGACTTTTCCATTGGCCTGTGGGTGGTAGGGACTGATCTTGTGATGTTGAACCAGGAATTCTACTGTAAGTGTTGCTATAGTGTTGCTAATGAAATGAGGTCCCTGATCGCTGGTTAGGCTCCTGGGACATCCAAACCAAGTGATGATATTCTTGAAAATGAACCTAGTAGAAGTATCTATCGAACAGTCCTATACAGTTGCTTCTTCTGCCCAATGGGTAAGGTAGTCAGTTGTGGTAATGATGTACCTAGCCTTTGAATACTTGGCGATAGGGTTGATTGGTCCAATGAAGTCAACTTCCCATTTCTCAAATTCTTGTAGAGCTCTAACTGGCTGTAGTGGTAATTCATATCGGCGTGACGGCTTACCCACTCATTGAAAAACATCACATGATCTAGCATATACTTTTGCATCCTTGAAGAGTGTTGCCCACCAAAGTCCTACCTGGAGAACTTTTTGTCCAGTGGCCTTTCCTCCTATGTGGACTTCTGCAACTCCACTATGGAATTCCCAGAGTATATCATGTCTTTCATGATCCAGGACACATCATATGAGGATGATGTCTATTCCTAGTTTATACAATTGTCCGGTGATCAATTGGTAATCTATTGCTCTAACAACCATGTGGAGTTTCTAGGTTACAGAATATGTTTCTGGATAGGACCCTATACTTAGGAAGGCTTCTATGTCCTCCAAGTACTCTGGTATGGCCTCAATCCTAAACAAGTCTACATCTGGGAGTTGATCATCTACTACTCCACCACTTTCCCCTAACTCTAACCTCAACAGGTGATTAGGTCCGACGTTGCATCTTCTCGGCTTGATGATAACTTCAAAGGAAAATAATTGAAATAACAGTAGCCATCTACATATTCTTCCTTCTATCACTGGTTTGTCAACTAGATACTTTAATGCAGAGTGATCAATAAAGAACTTGAAATGAGAACCTAAAAAATAATGTCTAAATTTATGTAGAGCATAAATCATGGCTAATCCCTCACTTTCTGTCATTGTGTAGTTTCCCTCTTCCTGCAACAACTTTTGATTCACAAAGTAGATAGGGTGATCCATAGCTCCATCACCAGGTTGTGTTAAGATAGTTCCCAAGGAAATTCCTGAAGCATCTACATGGACGTGAAATTCATTCTCCTAGTTTGGGAATATCAAAATTGATGCTGTGATGAGTTTCGCCTTAAGTATCTCGAATGCTTTATCACATTCTAGAGTCCATTGAAATGGCTCAGCCTTTTTCAGTAGCTTTTCCAAAGGTGCAATAATGTTGGCATATCTTTGGATGAACCTTCAATAGTAACCTGCGTGTCCCAATGTGGAGTGAAACTGTTTAGCACTCGTAGGTGGTGGCATATTCACAATGACCGCAACTTTGGCTGGGTCTACCAATAATCCTTCTTGGCAGACTATGTGGCCCAAAAAATTCCCATGTGGTACATAGAAGATACACTTTCTGAGATTCAATGAGAACTACAACTCTCTGCACCTGTTAAACATTAGCCACAATAATCCTACATGTTCCTTGAGCAGGCTATATATTGTCCAATCATCCATATGGACTTCTATAAATTTGTGAATGAACTCTCTAAAAGCTGCTATCACAATTTTTGAAAAACCTACACGGGTGTTCTTTAAGCCAAATGGCATCACATTGTATGCGAAGGATCCCCATTCTTTTATGAAAGTGGTTTTATTTTTGTCCTCTTCAGCGATCCTCACTTGGTGGTATCCTAAAAATATATTTGTGAATGAGTATGCTTCCTTCCCCACAACCTATTCTAGCACCTCATCTATAAAGGGTGTTGGGAAAGGTTCATGCACACAGGCAGATTTGAGACTTTTGTAGTCTACACAGACTCTAATATCCTATGTGCCTTTCTTTCTTTGAATAACTATCGGGCTAACCCACTCTGCTTCTTCTACCGCAAAAATGAGACCTTCTTCCAACATCTTGTCTATCTCCTTCTTAACCTTCTCTTTTACTCTAGGGTTAAGATGGTATGGTCTATGTCTGACAGGCTTGGATCATGGTTTCAATTCAATCTTCATTTCTCTCATAACTGCTTTGATTCCCTTTAATTCTGAAAAAAAAAATTGGGAACAAATCCTCATAATCCTATAGCAAACTCTGTATTTCTTGACTGGTTTTCCCATTCCAGTAGTCTCCCACCATATCTATCTTGGGTTGCCTTGTGGTCCCTATATTGATTTTGTGTAATTTTAATGGGTGATTGTAGGAACTATTAGTCTGGTTGGGTATGGTGTTTTTAATTTCTTTACTCCCCTCTGTCTCATTGATGGCTAGGTTCCTCAATTCCCCTAAGTCATCTAGGATTTTTGAATCTCTGCTAATCTGATAGCATTCTATAGGTTTCTCATTTGAAGGCATATGGATATTAGTCTAAAGTTCTTGGTTATATTTGTCACATACCACTAAGTTTGATTTCTGATTACAATTATCTGTAGAGAGAAATTCTTTAATCTTTTGCGGGACTACTTCAAGATTAGGGTATGTCACACACCCACTATGCCATAATAATTTTTTTTCTTTTCCTCAAGGGACAGAATTCCTGAAGTCCTACGGGGGCCTAGCACAAGCTAGTTCTTCCCTATTCACCTCCCTATGGTCATGGGTTAGGACCACAGGCCAAACAAACATGGTGTCCTTTCGCTCTTCATAGCTCAGCACTACCAGAGTGTCGAGTCCTTCGACTATGCAAACCCCAACACAGCGAAGCACCGAACCCCGAAAGGGTTAGCGAGTACAAGATTCATGTTTGGGTCTTGCCCTTGTGACCAAATTTTGTGACCCCACGCTTAAATCGGCAAGGAACTTACCGTCCCTTTGCAATTTGGGAAATTGTGATGCATGACCTCTTCCTTTCCCATTCAAATCCCCAAAATCCACGAAGTCTCCCAAGTTTCCCTCCAAAGGAGATCAACGACTGTAAGCCTCTCCTGATCCGATGGTTTGGATCCTTTAGGGATTCAATGCCTTGGGGTTTGAGATGCAATGATCCCAAAAACCCATGCCATGCAAATATTTGAATTCCGATATGGGTATCTATGAAGGAGATCAATGCCCCTTGATAGTGTGGATCCAGCTGTCCACAAGATTTCAGATCTTTCCTTGAGCTCTGACCACTCACCACGTGTCTCTCTTGGTGGGCAGTCCAAATTCCTTCGGGAATTTTCTTTAACACTTCTCGCAACTCACCACTTTGCAAGTTGTAGCATCAAATCTTGGCACTTCTCCTTCACGAACCCCCGAAAAGTGATATTTATTATCCTTCTTGCATTCTCGCTACTTAGGACTTCGCAAGCCCAAGGGTTGAGCTCTCAAGCTCTTATCCCACAAATCCCCGAGACGCGAGAAGTCAACGAAACGTTGATTCCCTTCTCTAGGTGACTCATGTCCACCCATCAATCACGTGGGCCCGACTAGGAAAATTCTACCATGTGTTCTCTCATGCTCGGCTCTCGACACTTCTCTACTCGGGAAGTCATAAATGATTCCTTTCAACCTCCGAACTCATGAACCCCTGATATGCGATGCATCGATATGCTAGATCCCATGGATTTCCTTCCTCGTTGATCAACGGCCCGGATCATATTGCAATCTCACGACTCGGGACTTCGTGACTCCAAGAGTCAGGTCTTCCACCTCCAAACTCGTGAATCCCTGATATGCGAAATGGACAGATCTCTGCCACCTGTCCTCTTTGATTAATGGCCCAGATCACATCGTGATCTCATGACTCGGGACTTTGTGACTCCAAGAGTCGGGTCTTCCACCTTCAAACTTACGAATCCTTGATAAGCGAAATGGACAGATCTCTGCCACCTGTCCTCCAACATGGATGGTCCCGATATCTGCAGGACTTTTGGGATGTAGTCGAGTTCACTCTTCTGCCTAAGTAAAGGATTAGATCGACGTCTTATAGGGCTTTGATGGGTCCCTGGGATCTACAGTCTAGGATCCTCTTGCGACTTCACCACTTGCAAGGTCAAGAGACTTCCTCTTCTGATTCCCGATGTCTGAATCCCTGATAGGGAGGATCTCATGACACATGTCCTTTTGTAGACGGGTGGCTCATATCTATTTCGCCTTGTCATGATTTCTGTCGTCGAGTACTCAGACTCTCATCCTCCGAATCCTCGAGCTCTCGAACACCAATATCCCAATACAATCTCCTTCTCGAAACTCTCACTCTACTACTCTTTGCATGAGGTTTAAACCTCGTGTAATTCTTGACAGATCCAATGGTTGTTGGCTGTTTAGACCAAGATCTGACGGCTCAGACCTATCTCTCCATTGCACCATTCCTAAGCTTCCTAGACACGAATTCATGGTCCGGATTCTTTCATGGGCCTTAGGACTCTATGGCTCTCAATTCTTCGCTACTCGCGAAGATAAAGGAAAAAAAAGGGTTAAGGCATTTACAACCTTCGTTTATTCCTTCAATCTAATGGTCGTGAATGACCACAAATCTCCCGATAGGATTTCTTCCGTTGATCCATACTTGTTCTTCGAATCCTCAAGGGATTCTGTGACTTCTATGCCCCTGCAGAGTCTTTGCACACAAAGTGCTACCTCTTCTGAGCTTCTCAAAATAAAAAGGTGTCTCTATGGGGAGATTTATCTAGGGTATCACTCGATATGGATAAGGGTATAGGTTTCTCGAGAAACGACTTGAATTCTGAATTAATTCAATGTGGGTATATACATATAAATCTATTTATAGACATAATCCATACATGGCCCTTCCATTATAAGCATGCAACCACCATTTCAAAATCAAAACACTACACAGGAAGTCTTATACTCAGACCATTTATAAAACTACACAGACTATGAGCATATATGTCAGCATATGAATTTCAAGGTGTAAGATGTAAAACACTTATCAGAAATAACACCAGAAATGAGTGCAACTACTGAGAGGGATGCTCGTTTCCAGCCAACCGTAGGCTCAGTGACTCCCAACGGATTTGATACTAGCCATCCCCAAGCTGAGACCACGATGTTGCGAGACTATGTTTCGATTTTCCAGTGACCAAGAATGAGGGTTACTCTCCCCCTTCTCTACTATCACTCCCTCTGCATATCTCTAGAGTTCTCTCTTCTTTACTTGCGTCCCCCTTTTTCTCCTTCCTCGGGCATTTTCCCCTTGCGTTTTTGCGTGTAGCGTGATCTGCCTTGCGGTGGTCAGGTGTTAGGACAGTCCAGGGATGGTCATTTTACCCCCATCCCCTCATTACACATGAAGATCCATCCACCTACCAACCTATGAGTAATTAATTCCGGGCCAGTGAGCTGCTTTTGGTTCTC
Source organism: Picea engelmannii (assembly GCA_009831015.1). Lineage (NCBI taxonomy): Eukaryota > Viridiplantae > Streptophyta > Pinopsida > Pinales > Pinaceae > Picea > Picea engelmannii. Next base: position 337,036 of record ML790324.1, on the reverse strand, counting down.
CGGGCTAGTGAAGACCAAATACGGTATTGGTTTTTGGTGGAAGTTAATGCCACCATTCCAGGTGCCTTCCACCACCTTTATCCAACCATCGTGGTCTCTTTTTCAACATATCCTCTCTCAACAATCCTGCAATATATATTCATAATCTTATTTACATTCATTGACCTTTTTCATAAGGTCCATTCACATCATACATTCACATTTCTGAATTCACCACAGTTCTTGGCCAGTATAGTTATTTTTACAAACTCGGGGAAACAGGGTGTTACAATTCCCTCCCCCTTAAAGGAACATTGTCCTCGATGTTCTATCTATCGACATGATGTGCATGTATAGATGTAAACAAAATCGGATATGCCTATTTCATGGCATCCTCCATTTCCCATGTAGCCTCATCTGGGCCAAAATGTCTCCACTGCACCTTGACATGTGCAATGGTTCGGTTCCAGAGCGAGGTTTCCTTTCTATCCAGTATGCATTGGGTTTCTGGTAGAAATTATCCCTCCGGTTCCATCTGAATCACAGACCAATTAATTATATGATTAGCATCATGTACATATTTCTTCAATAATGAAACATGGAAAACATTATGTGCTTTGACTGTGGGAGGAAGTGCTAGCCGATAGGCTACAGGTCCCACTCTATCTAGAACCTCAAAGGGTCCACAATACTGAGGTGCCAACTTGGCACAAGCTCCCATTTTTAGGGAACTCTTCCTGGGCCTAACTCTAAGATATACATGGTCTCCCATTTTGAACTCTCTTGGAGTTCTCTTTTGGTCGACATACCTTTTCTGTTGGTTTTGAGCGACCTTCAGATTTTGTCTTATCTGAGTCACTTGTTGTTCCATTTCTTTTAACATGTCAGGCCCAAAAGATACCCTGTTTATGGGATTACTCCAGCTGACTGGGGTATTACACGGCCTACCATAGAGGACCTCGAAGGGACTCATCTTTAGGGATGCTTGGTAGCCATTGTTGTAGGCGAATTCTACTAGTGGCAGGTAGTCTTCCCATTTCTTGGGTTGATGCATTACATGCATCCTTAACATGTCTTCTAATATTTGGTTCACTCTTTCTGTCTGTCCATCGGTTTGGGGGTGATAGGTGGTGCTAAACAACAATTTGGTCTCTAAACCAGTCATCAATGATTTCCAAAAGTTAGAAGTAAATTTCGTGTCTCTGTCGAACACGATCTCTTTCAGCATACCATGCAGTTTGAAAATCTCTTTCATGAATACTTGGGCGATATCTATTGCTTTGCAAGTTGATTTGACAGGGATGAAATGAGTAGACTTTCTCAATTTATCCACCACTACCATAATGGCATCGTTCTATTTGGTCGAAGTTGGTAATCCCATGATGAAATCCATGGAGATGGTTTCCCATTTCCATTCTAGGATTGGTAAAGGTTGCAATAACCCTACTAGATGTCGGTGATCTACTTTAACCTACTAGCATTCTATGCATTTGGCCAAGTACTCGGCTACGTCTTTCTTCAATCCAGGCCAATAAAATTGTTTCCTGGTGGTAGTGACCATTTTTTGGTATCCTAGATGACTAGTATAGGGTCTTTTATGTAGTTCATCCATAATGAACCTCTTCAAGTCATCACACACTGGAATGTAAAATCTATTTCTGTAAGTGAGTAGACCTCCTTCAGTCATCTGATAGCCTTCATATTTTACTCTGGAGGGTTCTTTCTATAGGTACATGATCATGGTCTGAACAAATGGATCTGTCCTTTGTACATTTCTAACTAATTCTTTAGCATCTGTCTCGCAGGTGCTCACCACTGCCAGGTGAATTATGTTCATACTTCTGCTAAGGGCATCAACCACCCTATTTTTCTTACCTTTAATTTGTTTGATCTCGAAATCAAACTTGTTAAGGAGGGAGATCCACCTAGCTTGTCTAGCATTGAGATTTGGTTGATCAAAAAGGTATCACAATCCATAGTGATCTGTCATAAGTACAAATTTTCTTCCCAGGAGGTAATGCCTCCACATTTTTAAGGCATGCACTATGGCAGCCAGTTCTAGATCATGGGTCACATAGTTGACTTCATGCTCATTCAATTTTTGGGATTCATAGCAGATCATGCTTCCCTCTTGCATAAGGACTCCTCCAAGTCCTTCCCTACAGGCATCTATGCACGCAAGGAAATCAGCTTCAGGATCGGAGATCTTTAGAACGGGTGCATGGGTCAGTAGATGTTTCGGTTTGAAATCTTTCTTCACATTTCTGCATCCACAGGAATTTCATCCCCTTCTTCTGGAGGGCAGTGATTGGACAACCAATCTTGGAGAATCCTTTTATAAATATCCTATAGTATCCTACTAATCCCATAAAGGATCTGATGTTTGAAACATCCTTTGGGGTAGGCCATTCCATGATAGACCTGATTTTGTCAGGGTCTACTGCTACTCCTTCAGAGACAACATGGCCTAAGTAATGTATTTCTTTTTGAAAGAATTCACATTTGTTGAATTTAGCATAGAGCTAATGTTCTCTTAGCACTTGAAGTACAATTCTAAGATGCTCTTCATGCTCTTTTCTATTCTTGGAGTAAATTAATATATCGTCAATAAAAATAAGTACAAATTTGTCTAGGAATTTGCTGAGTGCATTGTTCATCAAGAACATAAAAGTGGCAAGGGCATTGGTCAACCCAAATGGAAACACCACAAACTCATAATGACCATACCTCATTTGGAAGGCAGTTTTATGGATGTTTTCACCCTTGATTCAGACTTGATGGTATCTCGACCTCAAATCAATCTTTGAGAAAATAGACGCACCCCCCAATTGATTGAACAAGTCATCGATCCTGGGCAAGGGGTACTTGTTCTTTATGGTTACCTCATTGAGTTGTCTATAATATATACACAGTCTAAGGGTTCCATCCTTATTTTTCACAAATAGGACTGGCGCTCCCCATGGAGATACACTGGGTCGAATATAACCCTTATCCATCATTTCTTTTAATTGCAATTTGAGTTCAACTAACTCGGGTGTGCTCATCTGGTAGGGTGTCCTAGACACTGGCACCACTCCTGGCATGAGTTCTATCAAGAATTCTATGTCTCTTCTCGGAGGTAGACTCGATACCTCTTCTAGAAACACATCTCTATATTCCCTTAGGGTAGGATGATCTTTAAGGCTAGGTTTGTCACCTTCTATGGTTTCCGACACCTGTATTGCATATAGGGGACATCCCTTTCGGTAATACTTTCTCATTTGCAGAGTTGATATTTGCCTCACCAAGATAGGTTTTTGGATCCCTTGAAGGGTCATTTTTTTTCCTTCTTTGCTCACACATTCTAAGGTTTTATGGTAACAATCCAATCTGGCTTTATGGGTAGCTAGCTAGTCCATACAAATCAATAGATCGTACGATCCAAGGGGTAATATGTTAAGGGTTGCTTGGGTGGGAAATTCACCCAACATCAATCGGTAGGATGGTATGACCTCTGCTACCCTTCTTTTGGTGCCAGTGGCTAATTGTACCAACCATGGCTTGGTTTGTTTTTGTGGCTATAGTTTACACTTCTCAACAACTTTAAGGGCTATATAACTTAAGTTTGAACCAGGGTCAATCAAAATAGACACTAGATGGTTGGAGATCATACCTTCTATCTCCACCACTGAAGCTTGATGGTCAGCTTGGTTATTATCCAAGGTTGCATAAATCTACGGCACACTCCTGGCCACATCATTGACTGTAGTAGCTTCCTGGACGTTATAAATCCTCCAACTATTCTATTGTCTATGTGGACAGGCTCTCAGGAGATGTTATTCTCCACAACCCTAGAACTTCAAAGGTTCTCTCTTTGGGTTATCAGTCTTTATTGGTATAGGTCCAGGAGTTTTATTTCCGCTCAAGGAGGGAAAATTTTGCTGGTGCATACTCCAGGCTGGAAAGTTCATTCTTGCGTTCTTCTTGTAGTTCTTAAACCCTGGGGATTTAATTCACCTTTTTGAAATCTTGAACTATTCTTTAGTTTCCATCCTTCATGAGGTTCTGCTCGATGCCCAAACTGTTCATGACAATAGGTTGCCTTTCAGATAGTGTCTTCTAGAGTCTTTGGCTCATCAAATTCAATTCTATTCCGATAGTCCTTGGGTAGCCCACTGATGAAGTGTTGCATCTTTGCCTTTTTTGATTTTATATAAGGCACATATTTCAGCAAGTCGAGGAATTTGTTGACATATTACTCTATAGTGAGTTTCCCCAGTTTGAGTTCATAAAACTCTTTTGTTTTCTCGTCGAAATATTTTTCCGACAAATACTTCTTCCGGAAGTATTTCTCAAACCGTTCCCAAGACAGGTCCTCTTCTCGAACCCCTTTCATATTATGAAGGTCTTCCCACCAAATGGAATCCTTTTTGTTCAAGTTGAAGGTGGCCACTCGGGCCTTCATATTTTCTGAAAAGTCATGGAATCTGAAAAACTTCTTTAATCCAAGTAGCCAGGCCTCTGCTTCCTCTCCCTTCTTTATTTCACCATTGAAGGAGGGTGGTTTGGCCTTTCTGAATTATTCAAAATTTTGACCTTTGGAAGGCTTTTTCTTCTTCGGTTTCTTTCGGGAATAGGAACTGGCCTTGCTATTAGAAGAGCCTTCTGAATCGCCAGCTTCCTTCTCAGAGGAATCACTCAGCACCGGTCCTTTACCTCTAGGGTGGACCTTTTTTGAGGTGCTCCTCTCAGTGTGGCCACTGATATGACCATGTTTCTGAATTTCGGGTTCATGCTGCATTTGTCTTTGCAGATCGGATAAACTCTGTATTAAAACTGCGTTAATTTCTGTTTTCTTTCTCGTTCTTTCATCATCCTTTCATTGTCATCCTTGCATCTTTGCAATTCAACCATGAGACTCCTCACAGTCTCAGCTAGATCTGGAGGGGTCCCTACTGCCCTTCTTTCATCAGACTCTTCATCTCTATTGTGGGAGCCTTCTCCCACTTCTTGGTGAGTCACCATACTATGCGTTGATAATTTCCCGCGGTTGATATTCCGCTTGTGTGAAAAAGGAGAAACGCTGGTTGTTAGTCAATATTTATATTTATTTACAACCAGTACATAATTCATATTTTCACATGTACACACACACAATAGGGGTTTTTTATTCTTAACTTCATCTTTTGATTAGGAAGGTTAAGACAGGGGGGGTTTACTCTTTTTAAGAGAGTTCTAAATAGAGCTTCTACGCAACTCATTCATGGGCCCAACCAGGACAAGTGTTGTAACCATGGCTCTGATACCAATTTGTCACACACCCACTACGGCATAATAAAAAAATTTCTTTTCCTCAAGGGAAAGAATCCCCAAAGTCCTATGGGGGCCTAACACAGGCTAGTTCTTCCCTATTCACCTCCCTATGGTCTTGGGTTAGGACCATAGGCCAAACAAACATGGCATCCTTTCATTCTTCATGGCTCAACACTACTAGAGTGTTGAGTCCTTCGACTCTGCAAACCCCAACACAAGGAAGCGCCGAATCCTGAAAGGGATAGCAAGTACCAGATTCTTCTTTGGGTCTTGCCCTCGTGACCACATTTTGTGACCCCAGGCTTAAATTGGCAACGACCTTACCAACCCTTCACGATTCAAGAAATCATGATGCATGACCTCTTCCTTTCCCATTCAAATCCCTGAAATCCACAAAGTCTCCCAAGTTTCCCTCCAAAGGAGATCAACGGCTGTAAGCCTCCCCTGATCTGATGGTTTGGATCCTTTTGGGATTTCAGTGCCCAGGGGTTTGAGATGCAATGATCCCAAAAATGTATGCAATGCAAATCTATGAATTCCAGTATGGGTATCCGTGAAGGAAATCAATGGCCCTTGATAGTGTGGATCCAGCGGTCCACGGGATTTCATAACTTTCCCTGAGCTCTGACTGCTCACCACATGTCTCTCTTGGTGGGCGGTCCAGACTCCTTCAGGAATTTTCATTGACACTTCTCGCAACTCACCACTTCGTGAGTTGTAGCATCAAATCTTGGCACCTCTCCTTCATGAACCCACGAGAAGTGATATTTATTATCCTTCTCGTGTTCTCACTACTCGAGACTTTGCACGTCCAAGGGTTGAGCTCTCAGGCTCTTATCCCGTGAATCCCCGAGATGTGAGAAGTCAAAAAAACATTGATTCCCTTCTCTAGGTGACACGTTTCCACCCATCAATCATGTGGGCCCCACCAGGAAAATTCTTCCATGTGTTCTCTCGTGCTCGGCTCTCGGAACTTCGCTACTCGGGAAGTTGTAAACGATTCCTTTCAACCTCCAAACTCATGAACCCCCGATATGCGATGTATTGAGATGTCAGATCCCATGGTTGTCCTTCCTCTTTGATCAACGGCCTAGATCATATTGCAATCTCGCGAATCGGGACTTCATGACTCCAAGAGTCAGGTCTTCCACCTCCAAACTCATGAATCCTCGATATGAGAAATGGATAGATCTCCACCACCTATCCTCTTTGATTAATGGCCCAGATCACATCGTGATCTCATGACTCGGGACTTCATGACTCCAAGAGTCGGGTCTTCCACCTTCAAACTTACGAATCCTCGATAAGCGAAATGGATAGATCTCCGCCACCTGTCCTCGAACATGGACAGTCCTGATGTCTTCGAGACTTTTGGGACGTAGTCGAGTTCACTCTTCTTCCTAAGTAAAGGATTATATCGATGGCTTATAGGGATCTGATGGGTCCCTAGGATCTATGTTCCAGGATCCTCTCGCGACTTCACCATTTGCAAGGTCAAGAGACTTCCTCTTCTGACTCCTGATGTCTGAATCTCGATAGGGAGGATCTCGCGACATGTGTCCTCCTGCAGATGAGCGGCTCAGATATATTTCACCTTGTCATGATTTATGAGGTCGAGTACTAGGAATCTTGTCCTTTGGATCCCCGAGCTCCTGAGGGCCGATATCTCGATACAATATCCTTCTCGGAACTCTTGCTCTGCTACTCTTCACATGAGGTTTAAACCTTATGTAATTCTTGACAGATCCAACGACTGTCGGCTGTTTATACCAAGATCTAATGGCTCAGACCTGTCTCTCCATTGCACCATTCATAAGTTTCCTGGACACGAATTCATGGTCCATATTATTTCACGGGCCTTGGGAATCTACAGTCCTGAATTCTTTGCTACTCACGAAGATAAAGGAAAAAAAAGGGTTAAGCCATTTAACGCCCTCGTTTATTCCTTCGATCTAACAGTCGTGAATGACCACAGATATCTCAACAGAATTTCATCCATTGATCGATACTTGTTCTTCAAATCCTCAAGGGATTCTGTGACTTCTACGCCCCTGCAAAGTCTTTGTACACAAAGTGCTACCTCTTCTGAGCTTCTCAAAATAAAAAGGTGTCTCTATGGGGAGATTTATCCAGGGTATCACTCTAGATGGATAAGGGTATAGGTTTCTCAAGAAATGGATTGAATTCTGAATTGATTCAATGTGTGTATATACATATAAATCTATTTATAAAAATAAGCCATACGTGGCCCTTCCATTATAACCATGCAACCACCATTTCAAAATCAAAACACTATATAGGCAATCTTATACTTAGAATGTTTATAAAACTTCACAGACTATGAGCATATATGTCATCATATTATTTTCAAGGTGCAATATGTAAAACACTTATCAGAAATAACACCAAAAATGAGTGCAACTACTGAGAGGGGTGATCAATTCCACCCAACCCTAGGCTCAGGGACTCCCAACGGATTTGCTACTGGCCACCCCTGAGCTGAGACAACGATGCTGTGAGACTGTGTCTCAGCTTTCTAGTGACTGAGAATGAGGGTTACTCTCCCTCTTCTCCGCTATCACTCCCTCTGCATATCTCTAGAGTTCTCTCTTCTTTACTCGCGTCCCCCTTTCGCTCCTTCCTCACACATTTTCCCCTTGCAAGGTTGTGTGTGGCGTGATCCCCCTCGCGGTGGTTAGGTGTCAAGATGGTCCACGGATGGGTAGTTTACCCCCATCCCCTCATTACGCATGAAGAGCCATCCACCTACAAACCTATGAGTAATTAATTTCGGGCCAGTGAGCTGCTCTTGGTTCTTCAGGACAATGAAGACCAAATACGGTATTGGTTTTCGGTGGAAGTTAATGCCACCATTCCAGGTTCCTTCCACCACCTTTATCCAACCATCGTGGTCTCTTTTTCAGCATATCCCCTCTCAACAGTCCTGCAATATATATTCATAATACTATTTACATTCATCGACCTTTTTCATAAGGTCCATTCACATCATACATTCACATTTCTGAATTCACCACAGTTCTTGGCCAGTATAGTTATTTTTACAAACTGGGGGAAATAGGGTGTTACATGGTACTTACATGTAAATGAGAAGTCCTTGCAAAATTGAGCTTCCATTGTTTGCCAATTGTTGGTTTGTCTTCTGCTTTCCTCATGTATAAACCAAGATTTTGGGATTGGAACTAGGGAGTGGGGAAATACCTGAACCCAGAAGTGAGAGGCTATTCCCGCAACTTGCCACTGTGTCATGCACTGTTCAATATGAATTCTAGGATTTGATTCTCTGTTGAACAGTTGCACAACTAGGAGATATGTCTGCATATCTGATTCCAGCTGCTCCTTATTTTGGAACTTGTACTTGATATCTTGATTCACCTCGTCCCAAGTTCTGAGTATGGATTTATGATTATCCCACCATCTGGCAGGGGTGTGCTAAAAAGATACATCTAGTACCGAGATTCTTTGATATTCTACTACATTTTATTCCATGTTGTGCAAAAAATGTTCTTGATCTGATGTCCCATCGTATACTGGGCGTTCTCTAACTTTGGTCCCAACCCATTTGGTCACTCTGATAGTTGCACATATTCTTGAGAATATTTCATACGAACCTTGTTTCCAACTGTCAAAATTCAATTCTGAGTCTTCATCTACTGACACTATGCTTCTCCAACTTGTCGATCCATCAACAATAGGATTTATATAATTGTTTCTTGTTCCTGCTGTTATAGTGTACAACTGGTCCAAGTCTTCTCCCTCCATATTATTGTTTATTGGTTTTGTATACATGGGTCCTACATATGCATCCAAAGGTTGAAATATCTTGATTCCCTCAGTCTCAAAGGTCATGGTTTCTTTCATTAAGTTGATTACTGCATAATTTTCATAACACCAATCAATGCCAAGTAGTGCAGGGTAGTGGTCCTTATCTCCCATGATATCAATGACTTCAAAGTCAGCCACTGTCTTTACTCCCAAAAAATCTATTTCGACATTCTCCAGTCTTCCTATGAGGAATACACAATACTGGTTTTCCATTCTTAACTGAATTGGGGAATATGTTATCTTAGGTTTTCCTAAGGCTTCCCAGGTTTCTTAGGCAGAATTTTCACATCGGATCCTAGATCCAACATGAAGTCCTTAATCTAAAATTCATCTAACTGGGCTACTAGTATAAATTATTTTTTAGTTCGTACTTTTCTTTGCTGCACTCTATGAGTACTCTTCTCAGGAATATTAGCCCTTATTCTTGCCTCTAGGGGTTGTTTGTTCCCTAAAAATAGGTATAGCACATTGCCCAACTTTTCTGTTAGTTGATCATTCCCCAGAATGTCAGAGAATAACTGAAACCAAAGGTCAACTACATTTTGAGGTTGCTCAGGTTGTCTTGGCATGGCTACGTGGTTTTTGGGTGTAGGGGGTGAGGCAGGAACATGTGCCATATAAGGATACAAAATAGGATGTGGGGGTTTCTCTTGCATCTCCAAGCTAGGAATATTCTGAAATATTTCTATCGCATCTTTAAAGAATAGATTTTGTTTTACAAGTTCATACCTATCTTCTTTAGGTGTTTCTTTCTGGATCTTAGGTAGACTATCATCATCAGCTCCTGTCTTTGCTCCTCCTCAAGTAAAAATATTAAGGTTGGGAAATTGTCCCTTAATAACCCTCTTGATTTCTGAACTGATGAGGTTAGTTCCTCTTTGTCGTACTCTATCCTCCCATTTTGTAATTAATTCCAGCCAGTCTTAAGTCGCATGCCCATTAGTTCTGCAATGAGAGCACCATGGCCACCTTGGACGAGGAAAATCTCTAGACATGTGAACTTTCTCATCACAGTTATAACATCTTCTTGGCCCTCTTCCCCCATTTCTTCCTCCTCAGAAGTCTCCTCCGTCTCCACCTCCTCGACCTCTTCCTGGTCCCTGAAAGTTTTCATTCACCCGGAATGTTGTTCGGTCTAATTTTTCTACAAGTGCATCCAACACTCTACATTGATTGGTAGTGTGCGTGGTAGACACGCATAACTCGCAGTGTACTGTATTTGGTAATATCGAATATTTCTGCATAATGGCGCATTGTCTTGGCCCATGCCCATGGATTCGATAGATTTCATAATACTCGATTGTTGGTGCTACTTGGACTCCTAGAAAAGAATGATACAGAGTGGGGTTATGGAATGGTAAGTTCGTCGACATTTGTGCAACTCCTCTCACGAGTTCTTGTGGGGGTACCATCAGATTCTGAGGAGGTCTCATTCCCCTTATTTGCAGACATTTGTTCACTAGATGACTTTTCGTATAACATCCGGTGCACCGAACCTGTGGTCATCTTGGTCTGGGTATCATCAGATCTTGAATATTTTCTATAAGTGTCGATATGTGCCCTTGTAGTTGCACTAGATTCACATCTACTGGGGGTCTGGTCATTCTCAAGATTCCAGTGTATCCTGCCATGGATTCAATCTTCATCAATTGTTCCAAGGAATTTGGTAACTTGGCTATACGTTGTTGTGTTAGCGGAATCTGATTCATAGGCAACAATCCCTGAATGTACCACTCCCTTTGATGTTGTTCATGGATTGGATGAGCCAACCTCTCTATGTCATATTTAAGCTTCTAGTTGTATTCCTAGGTTGATTCACCTTCCTCCTGTTGGATCTCATGCAACTCAAATAGAGCATGTTGTTCTGACTGAGGTAGTTTGAACTTTACTATGAACCTTGTCCGTACCTAGACAAGTGTGAATGCTTGACCTTGTGTTCCTAGCACTCCTGACTCAATGATATTCATGTACCACTTGAGAGCGTAAATTCTCAAGGTAGTCTGGAACTTGACTAGATTATTCACATCCGAAGTCCCTCTGGATCTCCAGATTGCTTCACACAAGAACCAATGTTGCTCAACGTCTTCATATCCCTTACCCCAAAATTCTGGGTATCGAGTAATCAAACCTCCTGCATGGCTAGCCATTGTTGATCTCATTGTTCCTATCAAAATGGACTCTAACGGTCCTACTTACGATCTACCAGGGGATCCCAATATCCTCTGTGTACTCTCACTTCATGGTTGTGACTGATTAATTAATTGTACTGGAATAGAATTAGCATGAGAAGATATCGAACTTACTACTTGTATAGAAGACACTCGGGGTATGGGTGATTTGAGGCTAACGCCACTGGCTTCGAGGTAGTTTTCTTTGATCTGGGGGGTCTCATTTTCTTCCACTGGGACAATCTCTTCAGCTAGATTCCCGATCTCTCCTATTATCGAGGCTGAATCTTCTCTTTCTTCTTCAAGATCCATGCCGACTTATTCCTCTCTTACGTATGCACCTTCTCCTTCTTGTCCCACATCCTAGGGACTTATTTCTCTCCGCGCTTCTCTCTCATTTAATCCTTGATTGGCCCGTCATTCCTATCTTCTCATCTTCTACAATTCTTCCCTCTATCTCTCCTCTACTTCTCTTGATCCACCTTCTTTACTCAAATTCTCTGACTATCTTGCTGCTTTCTTGATCTTGTTGCGCCACCACTTCTCAACTATGGTGGATCTCTTCAAGGCTCGGTCATCTCTCAACTCTATTTCTTTCTATTTCCCCCCATTTTTCAAAGAACCCGTCCCCTCTCTCATGCAATGACTCTCACCCCACCTCGCCATTCCCCAAGCGAGGGTGTTTACGCTACCATCTCAGTCGGGGACATAGTCAACATCCCCTCCTCCATCAAGAAAACGTTAATCCATAGGGGGCTTTCTATCAAAATTCGTCCCCTTGCATCTTTCTTGAAATATGCCTCTGCTCGCGAGAAATATTGGTGGTTCTCATATGCAAATTCAATGATATATCCAACTAATGTCGTGCTGACCCAAAAATCAACTGCTTGCATGACTGGACATTCCAACCTCTGAAGTGCTGCTAGCTTTTCGGTGTCCCACGCAAAGATCCTCTTGACTGGTCCTTGGAACTCTAGATCTTCTTGGAGAATATTTATCCAATGGAAAAATTCTTCCAGGAATTTAACGTAGAAAATCCCGTACTGGTCGCTTGATCTTTCTGAGTAAAATATTGCTTCACGAGTGTTTTACACCGATTTTCTCCTTAGTTCTGCTTCTTTCCATATGAAGGGATCCCAATTTATTTCCCACCATTGATCAATACCATATCTATGGATCCACGGAAGCATTCTGCCTACAATTTCCCTTTTAACATAGGTCCTGGAAACATAACCATTTTGTTGGCACAAGTTTAATAAGACCAACGTCCTTCTCAGGTTACCAACAAAAGGTACTATGCAGTCTAGAGTGCTAGCATTTTCATCTCCTATGAAGAGAATAAGTCTCATCCGAAGCACTGCTAAGACAGATAGATAGGGGAGGGTAGGGAAAATACTTAAGAGGATCCATAGAGCCTTCATGACTCATCCCTGATCTTGCACAAGATACATAAACAAATCTGAAACATATATGTGCAAGAATCAAACCTACTTACGTTAAGAACAAGCATCTAAACATAGAACCATGGAGTAGAACTTATAAACCAGAAAGAAGAAATGTAATGAATAAAGAAAACACATAGAGACACATCATATTTGAAAATTTAGGTCCTTCTTCATATTATCTTCAAAATATTTCTTTGATTACAGACTGAGAATTACACAACAATGCGTTGTACAGACTCTAGACTTTGGACTCATGTTGCAGAGCTCTAATTCTCAAACTGATAGATCAAAATTAATTATAGACTCAAGACTCGACTTGACTCAACTCCCCAGAATCAACTTGGAACCAACTCTTAATCAACTGACCAACAACAACAACAACAATGGAAACAACAACAATGTCAACAAACCTTTTACACTTATGTTCAACCCTATATATAGCTAGGTTGTGTCTTCTATTTTGTCTTGCGCACTTCCTTGTTCTGTTGCAACCATTTGTTTCTTAGATGCCGTTGCACTATCTTTCACAACTTCTTTATGTTTCTCTTTCTTGCTCTTCTTTCCATCTTCTGTTGAAGCTTGCACAACTCATGCTTAGTCAAAACTTGTGCAATTCCTTATGCAAAAATGAAGGTCCCAACAAAGATGACACAACCAATAGAATGATTGTGAAGATTTTGACTGACCCACACATCCACTTGTCCATATCCAATGTCGATCAAATCCGATCCCATGTTCTTTCAATGAATCATAAAATTTATCAAAACAAGGTTGTACATTATGTGTATCGTGCGCTTGATCATCACTTATATAAAAGTGATATAATTTAATAACATGTTGATTTTCATTGGTGCTTTCTATTTTATCAAGACTCCATTAAGCATGTCTATATAGAACATGGAAAAATATAGTGATTTGATCAGAATGATAATATTCACTTTGTATTTCTTTTTGTGTAGCGAATTTGTAATTCTCTAAAAAATAAACTACAAAAAAAATTGATCCTAGTGGAAACACTTCATGGGATTGTTTGAATTGTAGGTCTTTCCATCGAGATATATGTGAATTATTTGTGTATTTATAAATTTATTCCTCAAAATTATTCAAAAAATCTATCACACAGATTTTATCTACTTTCAAATCAATCCTTTTGGAAATAACATTTGAAGAATGTGGAGCCGTGTTGTTGATATATTAATATATCTTCCAATTGACTGTTATATTATAAAATGATTGATCAATCATATCAATAGGATACATTGAGTGAAACAATCTTAGATTTACATAATGATCGCATTTCTTTCCACCAACACATTTTTTTTGGTAAAATAATTCATCACCTTCTCTTTCACATAGAATTTCAGATATAAAATCACGAAATGTGGAAGGAGTGAACTTGGCCATAAAGTTTTACCAAAATCAAGAAAAGTGTCATAATAAAACTCAAATTCCACATGATAACAACAATGACAACTGTCATGAACAATGATGGGTCTAACAAACCATGGTTTTTGTTGCAAAAATGTATTGATGGAAATTTTAACTTCTTTGTGCTCTTCTTTGAACTTATTGAACAATTCTATTTGTGGCAATATATGTTTTGGATGTTCTTCATATTTTTTTTGTGCTATTTTTCGTCACAACACATCCCTTGTATGTGGTGAAATACAAGATTCTATCAACCATCAATTACAGGTCGATTCTTTAACATTTTCTACAAGTCTATCTTTGTAGGGTTGTCCAGAAATAACTGTCCAACAAACAAGTTCATCATTTGCATCTATTTGCAGTCAAAAGTTTTTGTTTGTACACTTTTTTTCTTTAGGTTCCCATAGATTTTTCTATGTGTTATGTCAAATGATATTTTATATTGCTAGATGAAACAAATTTTGTTTGTATCTGTTGGACACACCAACCACAATGAGAGGGGCGTGAATCAATGTAGGGGTTTTTTTAAAAATTCCCCTTAACAAAACTCCTTAGTTAGCAATCACCAATTACTCATCACTTATTACTATCATTTATAACTGTTTAAATGTGAACATACATCAACAACATACACCAGTACCGAATATCATCAGTAAGTCATCACCACACGGAACATAAAGAACACAAGATGTATGTAAAATTTTATTTTTATTACGGACTACAATACTTGGGTTATCAACAACAACTGAATAGAGTTACAAATCCACAAGAGCAACAACTCTACAATGCAAGATTTGAATTACACAACTCAGCACCAACTGAGAAGATGAATAAATCCACAAAATATACCAATTTTTCAATAGGTACGTGACCTTTAAGTAGTGCAACACACATATGTACGTTCCCTACCAGTGGTACAACTCGCGTATGTACATGGCAAGTTTGTACTACAACTTGCATATGCCTTCTAAGTAATTAAGGTTTTCCCTCTATGAAAAACTCAGATCCTTTGTATCCTTCAGTCACATCTACTTTTGTCTTTCATTTTCCAATTTTAACCATAACCAACCACAACACATATATGCTCTCCCACAACTTACTCATGCTCCTCAACCATACAATATGAATGCTACTTAATCATGTATAAGAAACCAGTATACGATGGCAATCATATCAGTACTGAACCATAAGAGTTTTTCTCACTCTATCAATCAACCAACATAAATATATCACAAAATCCATACCAATAATTCCCTAAGCATTCACCATACAATAAGCAAGAGTATCCATCTAGACAAGTATGCAACCATACCAGAGTTTCTATGGAAGATCTGAGCGCATAGAATGCATATATGGAAGTTGCTTCAGACTTCAAGAACCTCGCATCAACTCACATTCAAGTCTCCACGAATTCATCCAATTGTACGCTCGCTTCCTTCCTTCATCCTGCGTGTGTATGCGTTCTTCCTCTCTATATCCCTTATATGTATGTGCTTTGTCCCCCTCTTTCTCACGTACTCCTTTAGAAACTAGGGTTTTTGAACATCCAAAACTTTTGCTGTCATGATCTCAGACATACTAAAACTTTAATACATCCATGAGATCCTCCAGTCAATCTCTCTCTCTCAAAATAGATCTTCAAGTTATGCTCAAGAGATTGTTTTCACAAGACACCCTTTATACTTATTTATACTCTCCAAGTAGCTTCCTTAGAAGCATCCTCTAGGCGACTTTGTCCACATATCCACTTTGTCCACATAGTCACCTATGTCCAACTTTTCCTAATTTTCCACTTGTCCATGTATCCAATAGCCACTTGACCACTTAACCCATTTTCCTCATTTTAGGTTTAACCTTCTTATAACCACTTTCCATAATTAGAAATTTCTCCATTTACTTTATTATTTAAATAATCCTCCTTGACTTTGTCACTTCACTTTATTATTTAAATAATCCTCTTTGATTTTTTCACTTCACTTTATTATTTAAATAATCCTGTTATCACTCCAAGAAACCCTTTGTGGTTGTAGACCAAAGGTGCTTGGTAACTTAAGAATATGGTAGATTTTGTATGCTTGGAACAATATGATAACTCAATAGCTAATGAAAAGGACCACTTCATACATTCGAATAAGACAATGCTTTTAGAACTCAATGATCAGACAACAAAGTTTGAATAGGAGATGAAGAATACTAGTCTAGATAACCAAATACAACAATTTGCAGGGTCATACAAGATAGCAAGAAAACCTTTAGTTCAAGTTCATGATCTTAATAAGAAGATAACAGTTCTTAGAAGCTTAGCTAAACTGAAATAAAGTACAGAATGATGAAAATATGAGAAAATCTGTCATTGAAAACAAAAGAGGACTGTGATTCTATTATCAATAAAGAGTCTAGTACAATAGCCAAAAAATGTCTCCTAGATTGCACCCATAGTGCTCCAAATGTCTTTGGCTTTATAGCCTTATAAGATGAAATCTAGATCCTTGAAAGATGGATCAGATTTACTAAAATTAGTCAAATCAAAATAGATATAACAAGTGTAGGATGAGATCCTATAAAATTGGATCTAGAATACTAAAAATGGAAAATCAAAACAAAATAGGAAAAGGTCCCATCTAATGATCTCTAAGAGTAGTAGATTGTTGATGAAGTGTAGCTTTAGCCTCCCAAGGCTGTTTGATTTGGTCCTCCAAAGATAAAATTTGAATTGGATGATGTGTCTTCAAACCCCTAATATTCTTCCTTTGAAAAAGATGCCAAATGTAGATGAAAAACCTCTTTTTGACCTTATCCCTCAAAACTAGCCTTTGAATCAGACTTGATAATTCAACAACTATCCATTTGAAGTGGTTTCAAACCATTCAAACTCAAAAAATCTCGATCTGGGCAAAAATTCAGTTATTTTGGCCGTGACAGGCTTTCACCAGCTAATTTACACGAAAATTCGCTCCTTAGCTGGTGAAAAGCAGAGCTTTCACCAGCTAACTAGCAAAATTCAAGACGAGTTAGCTGGTGAAAGCGTAGATGTGTTTAAAATAAAATTTCTTAGTCATGGAGAGTCCATTTTACATGCTTGAATAGTCGATCGACATCTACAAATCCTAATCTTTCCAATGGTGCTTTAAAATCTTCATTTGGAGTTCGGGAAGCTATTCAAATGTTCCCTACAAGATTAGGCATCATTCTTTAAAAAATGCTAGTGCATTTTTTATCGCTAACAAATCCTTTTTGACTTTGTCACTTCACTTTCTTATTTAAATAATCCTCCTTGACTTTGTCACTTCACATTAACTAATCCTCTTTGACTTTGTCACTTCACTTTATTATTTAAATAATCCTCTTTGATTTTGTCACTTCACTTTATTATTTAAATAATCTTTTTTGACTTTGTAACTTCACTTTATTATTTAAATAATCCTCCTTCAAATTGTCACTTCACTTTAAATAATCTTGTTTGACTTTGTCACGTCACTTTATTATTTAAATAATTTCTTCTTTGCAAGCACTTTTACTTCTTTGACCTTTTGGGGCTTCAAGCCAACATATTAGGGTCCTTCAACTTCATAAGGCCATAACTCTCAAACCGTGAGGATTTATGTGGCGTTCCACATACCACCGAAAATGGATTGACAAGCACTATCCATCTAGGATAGTTTCACAGACAAATTCACTAATATTAATATCATTATTCCATAATTAAGCATGGGTTCTCTAACCATACTTCTAGGATAACTCAACCGCAAAGCGTCTTCCCGTGAGGGCTTTCACCATAAGGGGAACACTTTGGAGTTGACCGCAAAGTGTCTTCCCATGAGGGATTTCACCATAAGGGGACCACTTTGGAGTTCATCCATTTGTGCAACCATGACAAGACAATAATGAGTCATCTTTACATCAATCCAAGTATGCATCATATATCAATGACAACTCATTGATCCATGTTCATCTATGCATACAAAAATGACTCCTCTTGACATCAATCCATTGAAATCAAGGTCAATACATGATACATCAATCACTACATCAATATACTATGGAAATCCATTGTTCCTTTAACATCAAGCCTTTGGCATCAATGACAACATGACCCAACAATATCCCCCTTTGGCATTGATGGCAATACCAACATTGATGTCAACACCAATCATTTATGGAAACATGTAGACAAGGAATTTCTCTACATCAATAGGCATCTCAATCACATCAATGTGACTATCTCCCCCCTTTTAAATCAATGTAAAAGGTTCATTCTCCCCTTGCTGCTACTCCCCCTACCTGAACTTTCCTTGGGGATGCTCCCCATGTCTGAATTCCTTTGATCTTCGTCTGAATAATCTCTCTCCTTTTGAATAAGGGATATCACTCTGATATGATGTTGAAGATATATAGCTCATGCTCCCCCTATGACCAGCACTCCCCTTGGAACTATGCCTCTGTGCTCTTTCTCCAAGTATAGGTCTCTTTTTCAAGTATTTTTGTTTACATATGATAAATCTCTCCTCCTGGAATCATGGGAAGAAGAATGACTCCCCCTATGGGTATGTCTCTACCTATATTCTCTGCAACATGAACAATATGATACCACTGTTATATTCTTCTGCTGCAAATGCTACTGCTCAACCATAACATAGATCAACTACTCTTTTTATGACGATCTTTGGACCTCTCCATGCATCAAACTCATGCCATACCATACATTATGAATAAAAATATATGTCAACAATGAATAGAGAATCATGAAAAAAAAATCAACCAAGTACATTTTGTGCCAACCATGCGCAATACCCATGTACATCAATACCATATCATATGCCATAAGATATCATCAATGGAGTGCATAAACCATATGCCTCTACCAACATGGTAACCATGTGCCTCAAACAAGTGTCATATCATTAATGATATGCCTCTACCAAGAACCAAGTGCCACAATCATGTATCTTAATCAATGAAGTGTTTTAACTATGTCATCCGTACATCAACAAGTGCACCAAACATGTATCACCACTTGTATAAAGAAAGTGCATCAACCATGCACCAATACCACAACAAGATGAACTACAATCAATATGTGTCCTTGCATGTATGCCATATCCACCATACACCATTTTCCAATCATACTTCTAGTAGGTGCCTCTAGCCATGTACCAAAAGTGTACCAATCATGCATCAACTATAGATCAAGGTATGAATCATCAATGATGTACAATATGACCACCTCATCAACTCATCAACTACATGTCCCACTATGTAGCCCATCCTAATGCCAAATGCATGCACCAATATATCCAAGAAATATGCATCTCATAATACATCATAAGATGTATCAATGGAGCTCAAATATATATCAACCATGTATCCCAACAGATCATCCTCAACCATCATTCACTGCAACAAATACCAAGCATCCAATAATACATGTATTAGAAGTGTGCCTCAATAGATCAATGACATTTGTAGCTAGCATCATCATGATATATCTCATAACTAAAGTAACATAACTTCACTATCACAACCAACATTGTCCCTCAACAGAAAAGTGTCTCAATCCACACTCTAGGGTTAGTACCATGCATCTAAGATAGTCTTTTAACACTCAACCATATATCACCACCATACATAGAACAATTATGTATGCCAACCTGTAATCATGAAAACTTGCAACAAACCATGTCATACCCTGCAACATAGAGTTATACCATCATACCATGCTACAACTCATATGAATAGCCCTTTTCCCAAGGCTTTTTACCATAGATACGCGGCTTGCTGCACAGACAACTTGCATATGTACGAGGCCTATTCATAGGTCAGCTTGCATATGTACATGACTGTTACCATTGTAATTCACGTATGCTTTTGAAGATGACAAAATTGAGCTTCCCTTAAGGCTTTCATTCTATTCTGACTTTTCAGTTTTCGTCACCCACTTCTGAAGGTGTCCCATCTTTTCATAAATTGAGCTTTGAGATTCCATCTTTTCAAAACTGTCTTCCTTCCTAACTTCATGCCTTCTTCTAGTCATGTTATATGAAGTCCTCATCATGGACGTTCTTCTTGTGTTCCAAAAATCCTGGGATTTGTGCCCAAATCCACTACAGCTGTAGCATCTCATGGTGTGACAATGAGCAGCAATATGTCCTACTTGATTACATCTCCAACACCTTAGGGTGTTATGAAATCTTTCACTATCTTTCCTTGCATAATAGCTGCATTCCAAATATTTGTGACCATATTCATTAAATGAGTAACACTGGCCATGAAAAACATTTTCATATCTTTTCTTTGATGTCCATATTGAAGGTGTCTCTCTTCTTTGAGGTGTAAATATGGCTTCTTGATGTCTTCATTGCTTTGTTCTTTTGAAACTTTCCTTTCCTTGTGTAGATGATTGACTTGCAACATTATTTCCATCCTTTGAGAGTGAGGGACTTACCTCATGCTTCTTTGAAGTGCTTGCTTCAACATGTGTAGCTTCTTTCTTGTATCTAAGACCTGATTTATCATTTGGTGATCTTTGACTATCCAAAATCTCATTCAAGATTGTTGAGCTATTCACGAATTTGTTTGACTTCTCTACTTTCTTTCTAAGATCAACAACTTCAACTTCCAACTTATGACATGACTCTTCCTTTTCATTTACTTGATTCTTTAGTAATTCCTCTACCCTTTTCGATTCGTCAATTTGGGTCTTGAGATGGACATTAAATTCAAGACTTTTTCTAATCTCATCATCTAGCTTCTTATTCTCTTCTATTTCATTATTTAGTCTTTTGATCTCTTCTTCTTTTTCTTCTAATTGAGTCTTTTTACTTTCTTCTTGTTCCTTGATCATTTCCTTTAACTTCAATATATTCCTTTGATTATTTTTAAGAAACCTTTTAGTGTTATCAGAAAGGTAGCTATATTCTATGTAACAATGGTCATAGTTGTATTCAAATAGAACCCATTCAACTTTCCTTTTAAGGTCTGATAGTTATTCTTCTACTTCTTTCATGGGAAAACTATCATTTGATTCTACATATTATCTCTAGATTTTCTTCTTCACTTGCAAAGAAATATTCAACATCATCACATTTTGAAATATTGCAATCAGGGGTTTTTAGAGATTCTTTACCTTCATTGTTCTTGACGGAGTTGTATTTAGTGTCTTCCTTCTTGATTTGGTATGTATCCTCTAACTTTATCCATAAACCCTTGGCAGAAGTGCATTGTCCCATGCTCTCTTTGATAGAACTTGAGAGTCCACTAAGAATGGTCTTGAGAGCCAGTGCATCATTCTTATTTTCTTCCCTTTGAGTTGCAAACTTTGACTTGTTCTTCAAAGGAACTGATCCACCAATAGATGCTTTCCAAAAACTCGCTCCTATTTCCTTCAAATTCAATTTCATTTCTATTCTTCATGTATAATAATTTTCCCCATCAAGGATTGGAACTTCATCATCCATTTGTGTGTCCATGGATCTCCCCCAAGCTTGTTAAGGCTTATAGTGAAGGCCTTCTTTGAAACCAATTGTTGTACACACTGACCACACTGAGAGGGGAGATGAATCAATCTAGGGATATTTTTAAAACTTCCCCTTTACAAAAATCCTTAGTTAGCACTCACCAACTACTCATCACTTATTGTTGTCATTTATAACCAGTTAAATGTGAACATACATCAACAACATATACCAACAACAAATATCATCAATATGTCATCACCACAAGGAACACAAAGAACACAAGATGCATGTACAGTTTTATTTTTTTTAAAGACTACAATCCTTGAGTTATCAACAAAAATAAATAGAGTTACAACATCACAAGAGCACCAACTCTACAATGCAAGAATCAACTTACACAACTCAACACAAAATGAGAAGAGGAAACGATCCTCAACATATACTAATATGTCAACAGGTACACAACCTGTCAATAGTGAAACATGCATATGTACGTGCCCTACCAATAGTACAACTCGCATATGTACAGAACCAGTCTATACTACAACCTGCGTATGCCTTCTGAGTAATTAGGGTTTTCTCTCTATGAAAAAATCAGATCCTTTGAAGCCTTCAGTCACATATACTTCTGTCTTTAATTTTCCAATTTGAACCATAACCAATCACAACACATCTATGCTCTCCCACAACTTACTCATGCTCCTCAACCATACAATATGAATTCTACTTAATCATGTATAAGAAACCAATATACTATGGAAATCATATCAGTACTGAATACTGAACCATAAGAGTGTTGCTCACTCTATTAATCAACCAACACAACCATATCACAACAGCCATACCAAGAATTCCTTAATCATTCACCATACAATAAGCAAGAGTATCCATCAATATAAATATGTAACCATAACAGAGTTTCTATGGAAGATCTGAGCCCATAGAATGCAAATCTGGAACTTGCTTCAGACTTAAAGAACCTGACATCAGCTCACACTTAAGTCTCCATGACTTCATCCAACTGTACGTGCTCTTTCTTCCTTCAGCACATGTGTGTACGCATTCTTCCTCTCTGTATCCCACGTATGTACGCTCTCTGTCCCAGTGTTTCTCACGTACTCCTTCAGAAACTAGGGTTTTTGAACTTCCGAAACTTTCACCGTCGTGATCTTAGACTTACTGAAAATTTGATGCGTCCATGAGATCCTCCAATCAATCTCTCTCTCTCTCTCAGAATAGATATTCAAGCTATGCTTAAGAGATGATTTTCACAAGAGACCCTTGCTTCTTATTTATACTCTCCAAGTAGCTTCCTTAGAATCATATTCTAGGCCACTTTTTCCACATAGCCACTTTGTACACATAGTCACCTATGTCCAACTTTGCCCAATTTTCTACTTCTCCATGTATCCAATAGCCACTTTACCACTTAAACCATTTTCCTCATTTTAGGGTTAACCTTCTTATAACCACTTTCCATAATTAGAAATTTCTCCATTTACTTTTTTATTTAAATAATCCTCCTTGACTTTGTCACTTCACTTTATTATTTAAATAATCCTCTTTGATTTCGTCACTTCACTTTATTATTTAAATAATCCTCCTTGACTTTGTCACTTCACTTTATTATTTAAATAATCCGTTTTGACTTTGTCACTTCACTTTAAATAATACTCTTTGACATCATCACTTCACTTTATTATTTAAATAATTCTCTTTGATTTTGTCACTTCACTTTATTATTTAAATAATCCTTTTTCACTTTGTCACTTCACTTTATTATTTAAATAATCCTCCTCGACTTTGTCACTTCACTTTAAATAATCATGTTTGACTTTGTCACTTCAATTTATTATTTAAATAATTTCTTCTTTGCAAGAACTTTGACTTATTTGACCTTTTGGGGCTTCAATCCAACATAGTAGGGTCCTTCAACTTTGTAAGGCCATATCTCTCAAACCGTGAGGATTTATGTGATGTTCCACATACCACCGGAAATAGTTTGACAAACGCTATCCATCTAGGATAGTTTCACTGACAAATTCATTGATCTTCATCTCATTATTCCATAATTAAGCATGGTTTATCTAACCATACATCTAGGATAACTCAACCACAAAGAGTCTTCTTGTGAGGACTTTCACCATAAGGGGACCACTTTGGAGTTCACCACAAAGCGTATTCCCATGAGGGATTTTACCATAAGGGGAGAACTTTGGAGTTCATCCATTTGTACAACCATGACAAGAAAATAATGAGTCATCTTTACATCAATCCAACTATGCATCATATATCAATGACAACTCATTGATCCATATTCATCTATGCATATGAATATAACTCCTCTTGACATCAAGGTCAATACATGATCCATCAATCACTACATCAATATACTATGAAAACACATTGTTCCTTTGACATCAATGACAACATGATCCAATAGTATCACTCTACGTACAACACTGACATCTTTTTTTCGAGATTTTCCAAAATATTTTAGTACACTAGTTATATTTTCAAAGATGTTATGTTTCACCTTTGTATCTTTTGTCGACTTTTGAATACCCAATAATGATGTAGCTTCTTTTAACTTTCTTGACTTTATTAAATAGAGTAAAATTTGAGCTTGTACTGTTATTGATTCATCTTTGAAAAAA
This sequence comes from Picea engelmannii, assembly GCA_009831015.1. NCBI lineage: Eukaryota > Viridiplantae > Streptophyta > Pinopsida > Pinales > Pinaceae > Picea > Picea engelmannii. The sequence goes on along the minus strand of ML790324.1, from coordinate 312,770 downwards.
TTATTATACATATTCTTAACAAGATATCTTATATAATTCTTAACTTCTTTCTTCCCAAATTTTTCAGTATCAACATTTTCTAATATTTCATCATCAATGTTGATAGATTCTCTTGCATATTTCAATTTAAAATTTATATCAAAAAACAAAACCCAAACATAAATTCACTAAATTATATACAAGTGTTCATAGATTATATTATCTATATTTATGTACACACCTATCAATGATTCAACTTCTGCTTCAATTTCAGTTTCAATGACTTCATCGTTGTTATGAGGAAAATCTATTTATGTTTTTCGAAAAACATCAAAACCGAATTACAATCAACTATATTTTAGACAATAATTTAAATAAATGAATTCTATACTTTTAATATAGACAATATGTATAATAATCAATACCGATAAGAGCTGCTGCGATAGGGTTTTAGAAGCGTTAAGGTTTAGCGTAGCTTGAGATCGCCCTAGGCAGCCATGGTCGGCCCTGGGGGTGGGTATTCGGCCTCTTCCCCCCCCCTCTCCGACGCAGATGCCTTCAGAAAACTCGTGGGAAGCAATTGCAAGCGCCTTGGCCCCCTTCAAGTCCCAAAATTTATTAAGAAACTTGAAGAGATCCCTGAAATCGCCCTTCCAGAGACCCAGCCAGTCAAAATAGCATTGGCTTTGGCTGAAAGAGGTTTAGTTGGCCAGTTTATGGGGATTTGGCCTTCCCCAAAGACAACCGACGATTGGATACAAAGGAATTGGAAACCTCATCTACAGCATGGGGTCACCTGCTACCCGGTGGGAAGAGGATACTTCATTTTCGAGTTCATAGACAAAGATGATAGAGATATGATATTCAGAAGTGGCCCTTATTTCATGGGAACTCAAGGGCTCTACCTTAACTGGTGGACTCCTGATTTCGATCCAAATGTGGATTCCCCCAAGGAAGTTCCGGTATGGGTGAGGCTGCCCAATCTCCCAGTGCATTGTTGGAGTTTTGAGTCTCTACAGCAGATCGGCAACGGAATAGGACGATTCATAGACAAAGCTGCAACCAAGGTAAACTATACTTGTGCCCGAATCTGTGTGGAAGTCAACCTGGAAGCCGGCCTCCCCGAAGCAGTGGAACTCATGGTAGGAGACTGGTCTCACTATCAAAAAGTGGATTATGAACATCTGCCCTTCAAGTGCCGAAATTGCCAAGAGCATGGGCATTTCCAGAAGAACTGTCCAAAACTTCAATCAACAGAGAAAGAATCCACTGATGGGTGGTAGCAAGTAAAACGGAACAAAAACTCGCAGAAAGCAAGAGACACTCGATCCTCTGGGGGTGGTGGACAACCCTCCTCCATGAACACTCCTGCAGCTCCCCCTCCTGGACCCCACTCCGCTTCCCCTCTCCCTTCCCCTCCATCACAGCCTTCGGAAATTCCCCCGGATCCTCCTGAAAATATCAGTGATATTGCTGAGGACCAACTGAAATCAGACAAAGAACACATCTCTTTGGGCACCGAATTAGGAGCTAACTCAGATGAAGAATCCATTGAAACCAGCAGCTCAGTGGGAACCCCAGAAAGAGCAGGAAGAGGTTGAAAAACCAATAGGAAAAAGAGGGAAGAAAGATCATACCGGGATGTAATGGTTGGATCTCAGAAAACTATCCCGGACATGATAGTAACCAGGTCATCTGTAAAGGCAAGCAAGGCTCCTAAGGGAGCCCCCATATCCCCCTCTGTTTCTTAATGCATCTGGTCTCCTGGAATTGCAGAGGACTTGGCAGCAAAGTAAAAACAAAAGCAGTTAAAGATCTTGTGAGAATGTCAAATCCTGAAGTCTTGCTTATCCAGGAGACGAAGATGGAGGACTCTGAAGCCCTCCAAGCAAGCAATCTATTCTGGAAGAAAGGTAACGGAAGAGCAGTCAGCGCCAGAGGTGCCTCAGGGGGCCTGGGCACATTCTGGAACTCCTCTGTTCTAGAGCTTGTAGAAGAAGAAAGAAACGTCCACTGGCTGTTCACAAAATTTCTCCATAAAGAATCAGGAAACTTGGTAAGTCTTTTCAATGTTTATGCTCCAGTCTTGTTATCTGAAAAAAAAGAATGCTGGGATTCGATTCACAAATTCTTGTGTCACACCCCCCATGAAAACTTAGTCCTAGCAGGCGACCTTAACGTCACCTTAGCCTCCTCTGAGAAAAAAGGGGGTTCTCCTGTAAGAGACCCGGCCAGAGAATGGGTGGAGGATCTCATGCTAGATTGGGACCTCGAAGATATAAAGCCTAGCAAAGGTAAGTTCACTTGGACAAAAAGAAGATCAGGTCCTGGCCATATAGCTGCAAGACTGGACAAATTTCTCTTGCATTCCTCCTTCCTAACCCTTGGCCTCTATGCTTCCTCTGATATCCTTCCCTCCTACACCTCTGATCATAAACCGATCTCCCTTTCCCTCTCCTCTGGGGAAAACCTGGGACCCATCCCCTTCCACTTCATCCCCCTTTGGGTCACCTCTGAGGGGTTCTTGGAGACCGTCTCGGATTCCTGGAGTCTTCCTATCACTGGTTCTCCTTTCTTCATTTGGGAAGAAAAATTAAGAAGACTAAAAGGAGATCTAAAGGCTTGGACCAAAAATCAAAACTCTCCTGTCCAGGAAAGGATTAAGGCTCAAAGAGATCTTTCAAACCATCAACTAGCAATGGAAAGTTGCCCAATTTCTAACAGCAATCTAGATAGAGAAACTGAGTTGCAAAAAAAGTTACACAGAGCTTTGAGAAGAGAAGAGGATTATTGGAGAGTTAAATCAAGGAGCCTCTGGCTCCAAGCAGGGGACAAGAATACTTCTTTCTTTCATAAACAAGCCAAAGCCCGCCAAAGTTATAACACCATCAAAGAAATTCAATTTCAGGGACAGTCTTTAACAAATTTTGATGACATCAAGCAAGTTGCCCATGACTTCTTCCAAGACCTTTTCACGAAAGAGAATAGGGAGGCTCCTAAACCTGACAACTACCCTCTTAATCTGATCTCGCTGCTGGTTGATGAAGGAAGCAATCAAAAATTAGTAGCTCCAGTCACCGCTGAAGAAATAAAATCTGCTCTGGAGGGGATGGATCCGGACAAAGCCCCTGGACCTGACGGCTTTTCAGCCAGATTCTTCATCTCCTGCTGGGATATTATTCAGAAAGACTTGATCAGAGTGGTAAAAAAGTCCCAGACCTGTGCAAAGATAGGGGGGAGTACAAATTCGTCCTTTCTTGCTCTCATCCCGAAAGAGAAGGGAGCCCGATGTTTCTCAAGATTCAGGCCTATCTCCTTGTGCAACATAGGCTACAAGCTAATAACCAAAATCATCGCGAATAGGCTCAAATCCATCCTCCCTAAGATCATTCCTGAAAATCAAGGAGGGTTCGTGAAAGGCCGTCATATTCAGGACAACATTATCCTGGTCCAGGAAGCGATTCATTCCAGCTGCCAAAGAAAAGAGAAAGGTATGATTGTCAAGCTAGACCTTGCTAATGCGTTTGACAGAGTCCGCCATAGTTTTTTGTTTGCTGTTATGTCCAAGTTAGGATTCCACTGCCAAATTTTAAATTGGATTAAGGCTTGTATCTCCGGACCCTGGATAGCTCCCCTTGTAAATGGAAGATCTGCCCCTTTTTTTCAAGCTTCTCGGGGCCTTAGACAAGGCTGCCCCCTGTCCCCCCTATTGTATGCTATCCAAACATCTGTTTTAAGCTACCAATTAGAAAACTGTCTCCAGTAGAAATCCCTGGTTGGCATCAAGATAGCACCCCAGGTCAGAAATCTAAATCATGCCCAATTTGTCGATGATACCCTGCTCTTGAGCCCTGCAACCCTCAGATCTGCCTCTAATATCAAAAGAGAGTTAGATGAGTATAAAATGGCCTCAGGAAGTGAGATCAGTCACAGAAAGAGAAAAAATTTTGGGTGGAACTGGCCCCCAAGGGAAATGTTGGATATCTCTAGAGTCCTTGAAATGGAAGGCACTACAGCCTAGGAATCGATTAAATATATTGGAATCCCTTTGGTTAAAGCTCCTCCTAGAAACATCCTTTGGCTCCCCATGGCAGATAAACTCAAAAGAAAAATCCAGTCCTGGGGTGCCTCTTGGCTGAACAAAGCGGGCAAGCTGGTTCTAATAAATTCAGTCCTCACTGCTATGCCGATTTATCAAGCCTCCTCGCTACTGGCCCCAAAAGGCATTCTCTCCCAAATAGACAAACTGATGAGAAGATTTCTCTGGGAAGGAGGGAAGAAAGGAGAAGGAAAAATCCACTTAGTAAATTGGGATAAAGTCAAAACACCCAAAGCTGAGGGAGGGCTGCAGATCCGAGATGTAGCAACCCATAATGTATCCTTGGGAGGGAAAATCCTCTGGAGAATGGTCTATGAGAAAAGCTCCTGGAGCACCAAGGCTATTCGGATAAAATACTTCCAGGGCCACAAAGAAAGATGTTTGGACAGACCTCAGGGTACAACGAAAGGATCTACCGTGTTTGCTCTATGTCTAAGGGCGAAAGATATGATCAACAACAATCTCTACTGGATCCCTGGAAATGGGAAAAAAATTCACCTCTGGGAGGACTCGATTCTAGGAAATTCTCCCTTAGGCCAGAATCCCGAGCTGGACAACATAAAGAATTGGCTGATCTCTAAAAATCAGAAAACCCTGTGGGACATATCTGTCTGGAACCAGAATGAGAAAAGATCTTGGAGCTCCTGGGATATGAGAGAGCTCCCTCATTTCCTGATCAGGGAAGCAAACAGCCTCCTCCTAGCACTGCAAGGATTGTCCCCCATCTCTGCTAGATCGAAGGACAAGAGAGGATGGGGCTGCACTATAGGAAAGTACTCCGTTGCTGATGGTTACACTGCTTTACTGGACATTCCTTGGGTCCCCCCGGATCCCACTCCTTGGAATACGCTCTGGAAATTCCCTTCACTCCCCAAGATTGACCTTTTCTGTTGGACCCTGTTACACAACAACATCCTCACCTTCGACATTCTTAGGAAAAGAGGGTGGGAAGGCCCATCAAGGTGCCCCCTGTGCTACAACAATGAGGAATCTGCTGTCCACCTGTTCTTACTATGCCCTTACGCTTATGAGTTGTGGAAAATAGTCTTGGGACACCTCAATATTACCCTTCCTGCCTCCATCTCCGATCTCTTTCATGCTTGGTTGAACACAACTCCCTTCCCTCTGGCCAATTTGAGCCTGCTAAAAAACTGTTGGGTGTGGATTCCTAAATTAATTTGCTGGATCATTTGGCTGGAACGAAATGCAAGAATTTTCAGAGATTTAGCTTCTCCCCCTGCTCGCTTGGCATCAAAAGTTAATATTTTAGTCAACGAGCTAGTGGCTTCTAAACCCCTGCTCTGTAATGAAACTTCTCTTGATCAGGCTACCCATAATTGGTTTTCAGAGATGGACCCAAGGCTGCTGTCAAGGAACAAGACATCGCAGAGTAGCCATTTGCCCTGGGAAATAAGACTAGAAGAAAATGAATTCATCAAGTGGAGATCCACACTTGATAAGCATGTGTTGATGACCAACAACGCTTCAAAGGGTAACCCCGGTATTGCAGGGGGAGGTGGAGTTCTTTATAATCCGGAAGGCAATTTAGTCCTCTCCTTCACTTGGGGACTAGGTCTTCTATCCAACAACTCAGCGAAATACCTCGCTCTTTGGCAAGGCCTCAGCCAAGCAAGGACTCTTCTAATCTCAAATCTGGTGGTAATTGGGGATTCCAGGATTGTAATTCAATCCTTGGTTGGAAGAAAAAGGCCAAATCACCTCCCTTTGACTCAGCTCTACTCCAGAATCCTGAACCTAGTGCGGGAGTTCGATCAAGTCAAGTTCTACCATGTGATGAGAGGCCTAAATCAACAAGCTGGCTACGAGGCATCTATAGGCTCCTCCATGGGGAAAGGGGAACTCAAACTCAATGGTAGGGACTCTTTCTACCCTATCCCGTAGTCCGTTTCTCGTTGTAATAGACAGTTCTTCTCCCTTCACCTCATTAAAGGGAAGTCAATGCAGTTCAAGGAACCCAAGGCACCCTGTATCAAAGGCTCTCCCACTGAGGTAAAGATCTCTCGCGAACAAGGAAATCAGGTCCGGTACTACATTAAAGATACAGAGACTCCAGTTCTCAGGATCTCTCTACTTTCACCCTCAGGCAAGCAGAGTCTCGATTGTGGATGCTGGAGTCCAATAGGAGAGCGTCCTCTTACATTCCTCTCTCTGCCAGGCTCTTCCCCCCCTGCTGTTGGAACCAACAAATCGCTGAGTAATTTTGAAGGGCTTCTTAGTGAGGCTCGGAAGCAAGGCTTAGTCTCAACCAGATCCACCGAAGCCTGGCACAATTCGATCCAGATGGTATCTCTCAAGCTGCGTCGAACCCCAGGCAACCAGGAGAACCATTGTGCTGTGTTTGAAGCTCTGAAGGAGCCGAGTTTGGCTGTTGCTGCAGATGCGTCGATCGTTGCTATATCTCTTTCTATCCGAAGAACTCTAGACCTATATGTCAGCTCGTGTGCTCTGTATCTAGGGAGCTCTGTCCTGATCCCAGGAACCCAGGAAACGAATTGCCAGTAGATTCTGTTTGACTGTAATCCCGGGCAGTCTTTTGCCATTTTTTAATATAAAATTCCCATAGCCGTTATAGTAAAAAAAAATATAGACAATATGTACATGCATACCTGGTTCGACTTCTTCTTGTCAAAAATCTATATTTACATCATCATCGTTTCTTTCTTCAATATTTTCACGTTCTCATTTATTTCTCCAATAATTCTCTTTCCTTTGTTCGTTATGGCAAGTTTCATCTCGAGTGCGATCAAATTTTATCTTGCGCAAACTTTTGTTTCCCATGAGTATAGTTATTTGTAAAAGTTTTAAAAAAATTCAACAGTTCAGAATAGTCTCAGAAAAACTTCATTGTCACAAAAATTATTAAAAAATAATATCAAGAATTTTATGTTAAACAAAGCCTTCACCTTGAAAACAATGTTCAAGTAAGTTTTCACCTTGAAAAAATGCTCAACAAAGCCTTCAATATATAAATTGTTATTCCAATAAAAACTTGAACTTCAAAAAGATAAAAAACAATTGCATTCAAAACATCAACCACCTTGTTCAAAACAATGAAAAAGATGATTTAAACTTTTGATTAGGGGATCCACATATGAAAAACCATGAAACGAGCGAGTGAATTGTGTTAAATTGGTTTGGCGAAAAGCATATTTATAATATTTGGCGCCAACTTAAATGAAACAATGTGTCCATTCATTTTTTCCCAGCTGATAGAATTCTCTCATCCACCTTTCGGTCAAAAAAATAATGTTCGGCCAAAAAGTGAGGAATTTTGTTATTTTCTATGGATTTTGTTAGAAAAATTTATTTCCGCCGAACAAAATATTTTTCAGCCGAAAGATTATTTCGGCCAAAAACCTTTGAATGAGATTATTTGTAGGAACCTAAGAATTCTCTCCAACTTACTTGAACTTTGGAGGTTGCAGACTCCTGCAAATACTCAAAATTTAGTTTCGAAACTGATACCAACATTTGCAAAATTGAGTCTAATTTCAATGGACATAACTTTTTTTCATTTTCATTGTTTTTATCTAATTTTATTTGATTTTATAAAAAACTCACTGCATAATATTTTCATGTGACATTTTGATTCAATGAAATGGGATATCCATATCTCTAAAAATACACAGTGGAAAATTTAGAAAAAAGTATATTCAAAATCCTTAAACTATTATGTTCAAAAGGGTATTTTTAGATTTTACTTTTAAGTCAAAAATAATATAGATACAAGGTGGGGGGAAAAATTTGTTTAAAATATGCAACTTTTTTAGCTTGGTCAGCTTAAAAAAATTGTAGAAATTATAATATTCATTCGTTAGATTCAAAACTATAGTCATAAGAAAATAGAGTCTTTGTAGATTGTTGTAGTATATTTCATTTGTCAAAACAAAACGTTTAATAATAGATACATTGTTGCGGGGAGGGAATAAATCGTTATCATTCCTTTCATTTTTAAGGAACATATTATGAAATAATTTCCAAATTGACATATCAAATCTCAAAAAAACTAATTTGAAAAATAGTCAATAGAAATCTAACCGAATTCTTCACAAGTTTTGTTTTTACTGCAAAGTGAAATTATAAATAAATAAAAAATACTTGTGTATACTGAACATTGAAGAACTTGTGAAAATATAGTTTTTTCTTTCTCATAAAACAAGCAAAATGGACACCCATCTTCATGATTTTACATGTTACAATGAAGTCTGATGTAGTGAAGTCTGAGGTAGTGAAGGGAAGCGAAAGAAAATTCTACAAACTAGCTTTCCAAGGTTATCTATGGGTCATAGTGGAGAAGGGCGCGAACATCTGTGGATCTATGTGGAGAAAAGAAAAAACATATGTGGGTTGATAGTGTGGAAGTCGTGGATCTGTGAAAAGGACTTGAAAAATGTTATATCTCTTGTTTGTTGAAGATGATATCCACCAGTTTTTTCTGTTGGTGTTAAGTACCAAAGTTATCTGAATACAATCACCAAACAATATATATCAAAAAATATATAAAAATACACCCTTTATTATATCAAAACGTTAGGGTAGGGAAACACCATATAATGGATCCTATTATGGAAGGGATTCTCTCCTGTTCACTTGCCTCTTCGACGGGGAATCCTCCTATAGAGATACAACTCACAAAAAATACTTCTCTTCATGTCTCATTAAATTGCTTGAACTCCTTTATATAGTACTACCAACCATATAAGAACATTGTAGAGGATGAATATCCTAGAAGAACCTTCTAAGAAGTCATCTTACATTTATTATATGTAACTACCATAGTGGGCCTTATTTAATACTATAGTGGACCTAGTCCACCTTACATTGAATGACCTACACTATTATCACTATGGGTGCTCTGGCCCCCTGACTACCTCTCTAGCTAGTTAACATTCAATCCCCCTTATGAAAGCATTGTCCTCAATGCTTGTTATGAGGGTGTACAACTATGGGTCACATGGATAAGTGTGGACCAAAGTGCTAAAGTAGACTAGAGAATGAGGGTCCCATGGAGAAATGAATGACACCGTGTTGAAGTAATCCAACTGTCATTGTAAACCAAGGTCCCATGTCTAAGTGATCATGTGAACTCCATGTAGAATATATCGAAACCCAATAACCAACTAAAAAGGATGCTCCAAATATTGACACATGTCATGTGGATCTAAATAAGAAGATCCACCCACATAGTGAGAAAGGGTCATAGCTAAATCTGGAAGAAATAATACCACTGTAAAATATGCAGGATGGACACTGGTAATCATAATTGTCTCCTAATTTGTTACATTGATGTTCTCTACATAAGGTGGAGTAGATTCATCAAATAAAATATGAAAGTGGTTGTCATCCAAAAAATGACAACTATCCATATACCAATCATCACAATCAGTCTCAAAATCATACAAAGCATATACTTATTGATTATATGCATCCTTGATAGATTCCATAAGATATCTCTCCTGCATGCTAGCCAAGGACCTTTGAATATTGTGACAATTATCCATAATATCTTGTAGACCGTCTTGTATATAGTTGTCAAGGGATTCAAACTTCCGTAGAATTCCCATGAGGATTTGAGAGTCATTATCCATTGGAAACACAACATATAATATACCAAAAGAAATATCTTAAAATGATTTATCCAATGGAACTTATCTGATAGAAATATGAGAACCTTGTGGAAAGTATGAACTTTGCAGTCTCGCAACCATCATGAAAAAAACTCTCTTTGGAAGAATTTGGCAAAACAAATTAGATATTTGAATTCCTCTCAAAAAAAGATGCGCAATTGACATAGTAAGTTATTTTTATATACTCTAGTTTCTCTTTGGGCTATGGATAACACACATTTTTTTCATGGAAAAGATGATGGTCCTAGTATTGAAGAATATATATAAAAAAAATTAAAGTCATTATGGGGAAACCAATGGAAATATTGGGTATGGATGAATTTAATGAATGATGCTAGTATATGGGGGAGTGGAGTTCAATTTGAAGAGATTCATAAACTTTCAGATAAATAATATGAAAAAATATTTTTAGACAAGTGGTCTCATGCCAATATTGAGAATAAAGACTGCATCAAGGTTTTATTTTCATGTGGAAAATCTATATTATAGGTTCACAACTGTCTTCATAAGGAGAATATCATTGTTTCTATTAACCCTAGTTGCATGTAGAATTTTATCAATATTAAATTGGTTAATAGACTGCAAGTTCCCACCAAGAATATTCAAGACACATAGGTTGCATGTAGAATTTTATCAATATTAAATTGGTTAATAGACTGCAAGTTCCCACCAAGAATATTCAAGACACATAGGTTGCAAGTGAAAACGTTCAAATTTTTAAAGATTTGAAACTTAGTATAGATAAATATGTGTTGCATTCATATTTTTATGCTATAGATATACATGATGTGCACATTGTTTTAGGATATCCTTGGATGAACTCAATTGGTACAATTAATATTAATGTGCAAAATAAGTTTTTGAATTTATGGTACAAGAAAAAGAAAATCACACTGCAGGATGTGTCTATTAGTAGGACATAAGGCCCCCCAAATACCCCTCTATCTACCTAACATTATTGTTAAGTAACAAATACTGAAAATAGAAGCACCATAAATATTCAAAGAAAAATATAGAAGAAATATCCACTTTATTATTACAAATCCTTAAGGAAGGGAAACACCATACAATGGATCCTATTATGGAAATGTTCCTCTCATGTTCAATTGCCTCTTTGAGGGAGAATCCTCCTATTGAGATATCTGTCCAAATACAATACTTCTTCTTCATATCTCATTAAATTGCTTGAACCGTTTTATATAGTGCTACCAACCACCTAACAACATTCTAGAGGAAGAACCTTCTAACAAGTCCTCTTACATTTATTATATCTAACTACCATAGTGTGTCTTATTTAATACTATAGTTGACCTAGTACATCTTACATTGAATGGCCTCTACTATTATCACTATGGGATCTTCGGGCCCCCCACTACCTCTCTAACTACCTAAAATTCCATCCCCCTTATGAAAACATTGTCCTCAATGCTTGGTGTACAACCATATACCAGGGTCCCATGGATAAGTGTGGACCATAGTGTTGAAGTAGACTAGAGAAATATAGTCCCATGGATAAATGAAAGCCACCATGATGAAGTATTCCAACCACCATTGTAAACAGGGGTCCCATCTCCAAGTGCTCATGTGAACTGCATGTGGAATATATCGGAACCCAATAACCAACTAAAAAATAATAATCCAAATATTGACACATGTCATGTGGAACATAGTGGGAGAGGTTTGTATTTGAATATGGTAGGAATAATACCGCTATAGAATATTCAGGATGGACACTGGTGATCATAACTAGCTCCTAATTTTTTTACATTGATGTTCTCTACAGAAGGTGGAGTAGAGTCATCAAATAAAATATCAAAGTTTTGGTCATCCAAAAAATGACAACTATCCATATACCAAGCATCACAATCGGCCTGAAAATCATACCAAATAGTGTCCCTAATATCATCTAGACCCTCTTGCAGATGGTTCTCTAGGGATTCAAACTTTCGTAGAGCTCCCATGAATATTTGAGAGTCAATATCCATTGTAAACAAAACATATAATATACCAAAAGAAATATATTAAAATTATTTATCCAATGGGAGTGATATGATATCAATATGAGTACCCTGTGAAAAGTTATAAAATCTGCAATCCCACTGCCATCATGAAATACCGCAAAAAATGGTTGGTTTTAAATCAATGATATCTTCACTTTCAGAGCTTCGATTTGGGTGTTTGTTTTTCTTAAATCAAGTATTTTTGAAAGAGTAAATAAATTATGTGATTTATTTTGGAAAATTTGTCTCTAACATCTACAAAAATAAAAATAAACACACAGTCGTCCATGAAAAAACCCTAAAAATAACATATTTTAAAATGTCGATAACTTTAATTCCCGGACTTTGTTTTGGATGGTTTTTTTTTTCTAAATTAGATTTTTTTATGAGAGGAACTCATATCTACAACTAGTTGTTGAGAATTTTTCATATGAATCTACAAAATGTATCCAGAATTTCGTGATCCTCTTTTTCTTCTCCGAAAAAAAAATATGCAAAAATAAAAAAGAATTGCCCACACTTCTTGCTAAAGAAAGTGCTCTGATACCAATTGTTAAGTACCAAATATTGAATACAAAAACACCATAAATATTCAGAGAAAAATATAGAAGAAATCTCCACTTTATTATTTCAAACCCTTAAGGTAGGGCAACACCGTACAATGGATCCTACTATGGAAGAGATCCTCTCATCTTCACTTGTGTCTTCGAGGGGCATCCTTCTATTGATATACCACTCAAAATAAAATACTTATTTTGCATATCTCATTAAATTGATTGAACCATTTTATATAGTGTTGCCAACCACCTAAGAACGTTCTAGAGGAAGAACCTTCTAGAAGCAGAACCTTCTAAGAAGTCCTATTACATTTATTATATTTAACTACTATAGTGAGTCTTATTTAATTATAGTGGACCTAGTCCACCTTACATTGAATGACATCCATTATTATCACTATGGGCCCTTTGAACCCCCCACTACCTCTCTAGCTACCTAAAAATTGGTATGAAATGATATGCATCAAGTCTTCTTCATGAGTAAAGGTATGTCTTGTATGTGTTCGTTTGAGGCTTGTATCATGGATGGTATGGCACATGCTTAAGGAATTTCTTGGAGGGACATGGTTGAGGTTCATGTCGTGGTGATATTGATACATGCTTGAGACATATCCTTGGTAAATTGTGTATGGATATTATGGTTCATTGTTAGAGACACATCTTTGTGATATTGGCATATATTTGAGGAATATACTTGGTATATGATATTGGTTTTTATGGTGCATGCTTGGGGTATATTTTTGAGACATTGGCACATCTTGGATACTTGGTATATGGTTTATTGTATGGTATATACTTGAGACATATCTTATGGCACAAGGTATGATACATGCTTGAGATACATTGTGGCACATGGTTTGGAGATTTGGGAATATGCTTGAGGTACAACTTGGTGATGTTATGGTACAATGATTAGAGACATGTATTCGCTATGTTGGCATCTGGTTTGGTATATGACATGGTGATGATATAACATTCTTGAGGAACTTCATTGATGATATCCTATTGTATATGGTGGCATATGTATGAGCCACATTCTTTTATGTTTGGTTGAGGCACATCATTTGGTACATAGTTGATGCTTGGTACATGGTACATGGTGTTGGTATATGATTGAGGTATATGGTTGATCATTGATGTTAGGGTACCTACAGTTGGCTTATATTATGGTACATTATTGGTGATATTGAGACACATCTTGGTGATGTTATGATTCATGAGTTGATATGGTAAATTGCTAGAGGAACTTCTTGGTGATCTTAGTACATGGTATTGTACATGTTTTGGTACATGGTATGGTATAGGTTTGATGCATAGTTGGTACAGATTGATGAACATGGTATGTTACAGGTTGATGTACATGGTATGGTGATGGTTTTGGTATCCATGTGTTATGTACATGAATAGATATGAATATAAATATCAAAATAAACCCACAATATCAACAAGAATAAACCAAACCATTCACCAATAATGAACAAAAGAATGTGGTTAAAACCCTTGATGTAGGGTAACACCATATGTAAATCCTTATGGAAGGATAAAAATACTCAAGCAATCCTTGCTTGTAAAATAACAATATTCTTCACCATACTCCAATACATTGCTTACACTTCTTTATATAGTATTCTCTATATTCTAAGAACATTCTAGAGAAGGAATCTTATAGAAATCATATTTGTTATATATAACTACCAAAGTGAGACTTATTTAATAACATAGTGTACCTAGTCCACCTTACATGGAATGGCCTCCATTAAATTACATAATTACATTCCCATTGAGTACCTCCCTAGGTATACTACATTTCATCCCCATTCACATGTTTTGTCCTCAAAACACATGAAGAAACCATAAAATATGATTGGCTAAGAAATGTAGCGAACTGGTACCAAGTACGATCATCCATCCATCCTAATGGAAGATGAACATGATGTCCAACTCCTTCCTTTCCACCCTAATCTTGATTTTCATCATGTCGGTGTTTCCATGGGATTGGTTCTCTAGCCTAATTTCATCCTATAGTGCTAGTAGGCCTCCATGCACCTCTTAATCGGTTTCCTTTCTAGTTCCATGTTGGTGCATAAGTGTATTGATTCTTAGGCCCTTGCCTTCATGACTATTGGTTCTCTATATGATGTGGATGGTGATATACAACAACTATAGGAATAAGTTATTTTTTCTTCAAATATGCAACACATTGTTCCTTTAAGTCAATGACCTCCTTAGGTTCTTGATTATGTCCTTCATGTGGTTTTTCTTCACCTCCTTTTGTATAATCTTCCTCTGATTCGACTTTGAACTAAACAATAACTTATTTGATGGTATCCATGGGCCCATCTTTCTGACTAGGAGACACATATTGCAATATGATTTTCTTTTTCTTGTACCAAAGTTTTAGAAACTTCTTTTTCACTGTAATGTTAATTGTACCAATTGATTCCATCCAAGGATATCCCAAAACAATATCCACATCAACCAGATCTATAGCATGGAAATTAGAATGCAACACATATTTATCCATAGTGAGCTTCAAATCTATAAAAAAATGAATATTTTTACCCTCACCCTATGTGCTTTGGATATTCTTTGTAGGAACTTGCAATCAATTAACCAACTGAATATTAATAATAAAAAAAATGGAAACTAGGGTTGATAAAAACAATTACATTTTATTTATGAATACAACCATGGACCTATAATATAGATTTTTCACATGAAAATAAACCCTTGGTGATGTATTTATCCTTACAATTCGTATGAGACCACTTGTCTAAAAGTAATATTTCAAGTGTTTCCTCATAAAATGAAATCATCTCAGAATAGTCAAATGTTTGTCACCAATGAGAGCATCATCTTTGAAACACCAGTCTATAAAATATTTCCACTTCTCTTTCCATAATGAATTTTGATATTGTATAAATTATTCAATACTAGGGCCATCATTTAATCCAATAAAAAACATCTTTCTTGGAATAAATATTCAACAAAAACTAAAGATTAAAAATAAATGACTATGCAAATTGAGCAACTTTTTCTAGAAGAACCCTGAAAATGGATGAATTTAAAATGATAAAATAATGAACAAAATACCACTTGTTAAGAGCCAAATACTTGTATACAAAAATTCCATAATAGATTCAGAGAGAAATATAGGAAAATCACTCTTTATTAATCTGAAAACCATTGAGGTAGGGCAACACCATACGATGGATCCTATTATGGAAGGGATCCTCTCCTATTCACTTATCTCTTCGAGGGGGCATCCTCCTATTGAGATACTACTCCAATCAAAATTCTTCTCTTCATATCTCATTACATTTTTTGAACCCCTTTATATAGTGCTACCAACCACCTAAGAACATTCTAGAGGAGAAATCTTCTAGAAGAAAAGCCTTCTAAGAAGTCCTCTTACATTTATTATATCTATACTGAGATATCTAACCACCATAGTGGGCCTTATTTAATAATGTAGTGGACCTAGTCCACATTACATTGAATGACCTCCACTACCTCTCTATATACCTATCATTGCATCCCCCTTATGAGGGTGTATAACAATATACAATGGTCCCATGGATAAGTGTGGACCATAGTGCGAAAGTATACTAAAGAACCAAGGCCCCATGTAGAAATGAAAGCCACCATGATGAAGTATCCCAACTGCCATTGTAAACTAGGGTCCCATGTCCAGGTGCTCATGTGAACTCCATGCAACAAATATAAGAACCCAATAACCAACTAAAAATAATGCTCCAAATATTGAACCTGTCATGTGGATCTAAATAAGAAGATCCATCCACATAATGGGAAATGGTCGTAGTTGAATCTAGAAGAAATAATACTACTGTAGAATATGCAAGATGGACACTGGTAATCATAATTGACTGCTGATTTTTTACATTCATATTCTCTACAAAAGGTGGAGAAGAATCATCAAATAAAATATGAAAGTGGTTTTCATCCCATAAATGACACCTATCCATATACCAATCATCACAATCGTCCTCATAATCATTCTAAGAATATCTTTCTTGATAATATTCGTCCATAATATACCTTGTTTTCCTTGCAAGTTTGGACTCTTCAATACATTGCTCTTGAATATGTTGCATTTCAACTTTGAGCTCTTGAATACATTTCTCTTGAATATGGTGAATTTTAACTTTGAACTCTTGAATTTTTGTCTTGATGGCTGCCATGATTTGAGAGCCAATATCCATTGAAAATACCACATATAAGATACCAAAAGAAATATATGAAAATTTTCTATCCAATGGGTCTAATCTAGTAGAAAACTAAGAACCTTGTGAAAATTTATGAACTCTGCAGTCCTACTGCCATCACGAAAACCCCTCCCAAATGGTTGATTTTAAATCAACGATATCTTCACTTCAGGATCTCCGATTTGGGTGATTTTTTTTTTTTTTTAAATCATCTATTTTTTAAATAACAAATCAGATCTGTAATTTGTTTTGGAAAATCCATCCCCATTTGTTATAAAAATCATAAAAATTGCATGACCATCCACGAAAAAACCCTCAAAATAACAAATTTTAAATGTAGATAACTTTACTTCTCGAACTCCGTTTCGGACGATTTTTTTTTTTTTTTTACCTGATAGGAACTTAAATATACAACTATTTGTTGCAAAGTTTTCACACAAATCTAC
>ML790324.1:270437-295707 GCA_009831015.1 Picea engelmannii | reverse complement strand
GCAAAAAAAAAAAAAAAACATATTTCCCCGCATGTCTGCCAAAGAAGGTGTTATGATACCTCTTGATAAGTTCCAAATATCTGAGTACAAAAGCATCTCAATATATACAAGAACAATGTAGAAGAAATCACACTTTATTATAAGAAAAACCTTGAGGTAGGGAAACACCATACAATGGATCCTATTATGGAGGGGATCCTCTCCTATTCACTTCAGTCTTTAAGGGGGCATCCTTCTATTGAACTACCACTCCAAATACAATAATTATCTTCACTTCATTATTTCAAAACTCCTCAAGAAATCCTTTCTTTTACAATAAAAATATTCTTCACCATGCTCCAATACATTTCTTACACTTCTTTATATAACATTCTCTATCTTCTAGGAAAATTCTAGAGAAGGAATCTTCTAGAAATCCTATTTGTTATATCTAACTACCATAGTTCACCTTATTTAATAATATAGTGGACCTATTCCACCTTACATTGAATGACCTCCACTGATAATACATAACCACATTCCCATTAAGTACCTCCCTAGGTACCTCATATTACCTCCCTAGGTATACTACACCATGTGAGTGGATCTGATTGATGATATATTTGTGATAGTGATAGTGACAATGAAGGTGATAGTGACAGTGATGATGACAGTGACAGTGATAGGTTGGATGATTGGTTGATCATCAGGAACAGGTTGATGTGACATAGCGACACTGATTGATTGATGTGACAGTGATAGTGACAAGTTGGTTGATGATAGTGAAATTTATAGGTTGATCATTGGTAGTGACAGGTTTAGTCTAGAATTATATTTTAGGTCGGAAGAATGCATAAAGGAAAGAGGGTTGTAACCTTATTTTGGTTGGTTTTGGAGAACACAGGGAGTTGGAGCTTCCTTCAAGTTGGAGCTTGTAAATCAAGGGGTTGTATCCTCCTTCTGGTTGGAGCCATAGAACACATGGAGTTGGAGCTTCCTTCAGGTTGGATCCTATAAACTAGGGGATTGTAGCCTCCTTCGAGTTGCAACTAGAGAATTTTGGACTTGTATCTTCCTTCAGGTTGGATCCTGTAAATAGGGGGTTGGATCCTCCTTGTAGTTGGTGTTGGATAATTATGAAGATGGTGCTTCCTATGAATGTATTATTGATATATATAATAAATCAGTCTATGGTTTTCTTCCATTTGGGTTTCCACATAAACTATGGTGTACTATGTATCTATGATTTTTTATAATGCATGAATGAATTATATTGTTTATGATGCAATGATAATGAATGCATAAGTGATTAAATATTGAATACTGCTGATAAAGTTTAAGTTTATATATATTTTGATTGAAAGTGGGAAAATGTTCTCATATCGATTCACCCACCCTCTTAGTATTCCAACAATTGGTATCATAGAAGTTCCTTCAAGAAAATAGTCTAACCACTGGAAGGAATATCATGGAGTATGATAATATTTGAGTACCATAGTTTGATGGACATAACTATGCCTTCTAGAGAAGAAGAATGAAAACATATATACAAGCACAAGGATATGATGTTTGGTAAGTAGTAATAGATGGATTCACAACACCTACCAGTCCTCCAACAAATAGAGATGGAAAGAAACTCGATGAAAAAAAATTGAGGGACACAAATTCGATTTTGAATAGTCTAGAGATCTCAGTATATGTGAAGGCTATGCACTGTGATTCTGCAAAGGATATTTGTGATCCAGATTATTTTCAGCACGAAATGAGAGAGAAGATATAATAAATAAATCCACAGAGATATCGCAGATATCCAATAATATAACATAAATGTATCATAGATGCAACCATAAACACAGAGATACAATAATACATGATTTTTATTAATGAAGGAAATGTATAGAGACTGTAAAAATACCGAGTGAAAGACTCGCTAGAATGGTGGCAACTTATCTTTGAGAAGAGATGTGATGACTACTTGCATTCGCAAGAAGATGATTACAATGAGGCTCTAAAGGCCTTTTTACACTAAATAAGAATTTCAAAAACCCTATACATCCAAAAACCTAACCCTAGGATATGAATCACCAAAAGTCACGTGGGCCCTATTTGGGTAAGTCAGTACATCAACTTCTCGGGGTCATAACGTTTGCATATGATCTCCATTTTAGGCGCACGATAGCCCATTGGAAAGGTATCGTCAAGGAGATTCATTTTGAGGGCTCAAACATTCATTTTTATATCATTGAGAATATTGATCATGAAAAAACTTCATTTAGGACCTCAAAATGGCCCCGGAAGTTAAAACTGCTAAAAATAGTAAATTGCCAAAATTGATAGAAAACTATTTTGAGTCAGTTCGAAAAGGTGGGTGGCCACTGATATCTACTTGTATCAATTTGGTACAAACTATATATATATATATATATGAAGGAGATGATAAAGTAAAAGGGGCGAAGCTTCAAACCTACAGAGGAAAGTATGAACAATTTAAGATGAAGGAAGACAAAGATATTGCAACTTACTTCCTACAAATTGATGAAATAGTAAATTCCATTAAAGGATTGGGAGAAGATATTAAAGAACCAATTATTGTCTAGAATATACTAAGGTCTCTTCCAATGAGATTTGATAATAATATTTTGGCCCTAGAAGATAGAGCATATCTTGGTATGATAAACATGGACGAGCTACATGGAATATTTACAGCTTATGAAATGAGAACAAAATAAGAGAACCCATCCAAGAAGGAAGAATCTTTCAAATCATCCACGAAGACAAAGAAGAATAAAAAGAATGATTCAAAGCCAAATTGTAGTTGCAGTGATGATTTAGACGAAGATGAAGAAATTAACAACTTTGTAAGGAAGTTGAAAAGAGGAACGAAGAAGTACAAATGTATACTTCCCTTAAAATGTTTTAACTGTGGTAAAATTGGTCATTTTGCAAATAAATGTCCTTTTCTAAGAAGTCATATAGTGATGAAGAAGAAAATACCAAGAATGAAAAGAAATATCAAAATGGAAATAAGAAAGGAGATAAAAGGAAAGTCTTCAAGAAAAATATTTACTCAAGAGAATATGGTTCCTCATATAATGAAGATGATGAAAGTGATAGTGACTTAGAAAGAGTACTCTTTATGGATACGAAAACTAAGAAAAGAACTCCTGAAAGTGACGAAGAAGAAGGTGAAGTGGATCTTGAGACAAAATTAATCAGTGCTTTAACTAAGATTAAGAAAGAAAGGAAGAAAAAAAAATCATTCAAAGAAGAAATCATCTCCATGAAAAAAAAACTTGAAGAAGGAAAGAGAAATGAATACGTAACCCAAATCTAGATGATAAAGAAAGAAAAAGAGTGTGAGAAGATTGAAAATGAAGTTGTTATGTTGAGAGTTGAAGTAAACAAGCTCAGATAGATCTTGAAAAGTTCTCAAGTGTTAGAAAATGTTGTCAACAGTCAAATGCCATACAGTGAAAAATATGGACTAGTATACAAGAATGTTCATTTTGAGGAAGGGTTAAGCTCCATGAAAAAAGAAAATGAACAAAAGATTTCTACAAAAGTTCTCAAAGGAAGGAATCATGGTCAATAAGATTCATAGAGGAATGAATACATAAGATATTCTACATTCAGGAAGAAAGGAAGCTTCAATCATTGTGAAGGAAACAACTAAAGAGAATTTTGTGATTATACAAGGCAGGAATTCAGGAGGAATACACCACAAAGAAGATCATTCACTTCTAGGTATCAAAATTTATTTTTGAGTGAGTGTTTTACATGTACTAAATTTGGACATAAAGTTGTAGATTGCACATAATATGGAATAAATATTCAAACTAGAGATGATTATGTGTCTCTCTCCAATATTGAATGTTACAAATGCCACAATTATAGTCATGTAGCTCGAAATTGTAAAGGTGTGATAGAGCCTCCCATGCATGAAAACAATGATGTCAAATATAGGAAGTTTTGGAGAAGACAAAAAAACAAAAGAGCAAGTGAATGAAAACCAGGTCTGAGAGATCATACTCACAAGATTTGCAGCAACAAAAGATCATGATGAATATACATGAAAAGAGAAATATGTCAAAATCTTGGAAGAGAATAAAGAGGAAGATGTCAAAATTCAGGAAAGAAACGAAAAGGGTGTCAGAATCTAGGAAGAGGATGAAGAGGAAAATCATGAATCCAAAGATAAAGAGGAAGATTACTCCACCTCATAGTGAATAGTTTTTTGAGCCATTTAGCTTGGAAACTCCCTGTAAATATGAATATTGAAGATGGGGAGTCTAATCAATATCTCTACATATCAAAGAACTTACTTTTGAGTAGTCTAAAGGGTTTGTAGATTTTGGGAAGGTTGTTTGAGAGTAGTTTGACCACAAAAGTGCATAATGTCTTGTGATAGTTATGAAGAATATAAGTGACACTTTTCAGGTAGACATTCAAGATTGTATAAGAGGATCCCATGTATATATTAAGGGACATATGCAGTACAGATTGTTGTAGACATGTAGAGTTTGATTTACATATTGAAATGAAAATTTGAGAATCTAGAATATGCAATTATAAGTTGCATGAGATTCAAAGAAGTATTCTGAATGATAAAGTGACAAATGGGTCAGTATTTTGTGCAGTTGAGTAAAAAAATCATGGATAGTTTATGACATATGGACATATATGGATTTATGATATCATTGGAAGGTATAGATAGATATATGACCGAATATGAAAGCATATTGACACGTGGAATCCATTAGTCACAGGAAGGAAAGAAGTGAAAGGCACAATAGAATAGGGAAAGAGAAATCATTAGTGTAAGCCATATTGTTAAAAGAAAATTGTTGAAAAGTATGGTCATTGATGTGGACTTCACAATCCATGAAGAATTTAAGTCAAATAATTTTTGGAATCCTTTTGTATATGTCAGTGAATTACAAGAGGAAGCACCAATGGACAAGAAGCATCAAAAGAGAGGAAAGAAAGAAAGTACAAGAAGCCCCACATTAATCTACACGACATCTTACAGATAAGTCAAGGGGAGAGAAATTGTTGGAGAGAGAGACCATATTAGAAGCATGAAGACATGGGGAGACATATCAACAGAGGAAGTTACCCTTTTTCCTATGATGTCAAAGAGGAATAAAGAGAAATATAAAAATATATTGTAAGACAGTGGGAGAAGCCCCAAAGGGAGATACTCTTTTCTATTGATGTCAAAGGGGGAGATAAACATGCGGAGATAAATATCAGGAGAATTGGTCACAAGTGAAGAATGAGTGTTGGAGTGTGAGTGTTTCCATCAATTCTAAAGGGGGAGATTGTTGGATAGTAGGTTTTCACTGATGTTGTATGATATATGGTTGTCATTGATGTCAACAAACATGGTTTTCATTGATGTCAACAAAAGTGATGTGTGTATTTGGAGAAGTCTCCAAAGTGGTCCCCTTATGACATAGACTTAAGAATGGCCCTTAAGGGAAGAAGCTTTGAATAATTAAAAAATAAACCTAGAGGTGTGGTCACGAGGACTGAAGTTGACTGAGGAACATGAGGTTGAAGAAAAATTCAAATGTATACAAAACACTCATACATGGATAGTGCACATCATGTCATTTCCAATGGTAGGTGGTATGCCACGTGGTTCCTCAGGGTTGAGGAGTTATGACCTCATGAAGTTGAAATCCCCAAACAATAGTTAAGAATCCCCTAAATGGTTGTAGCAAGAAGTTACAAGTCGTTAATTAAAGGGTAACATGGTTATAAAAAGAATGTACAGGTTGACCCTAAATTTAAGGAAAAAAGTCACATGGAAAAGTATAAATACACTTCAAGAAGCCTCTCATTCTTACACACACAAGTTCAAATATTATCTATATTTCAAGTGATCTTTTGGTTTATCTTTTTGTAGCATATCCAAGGTAGTGAATTATGAGGTAGTGAAGTTGGAGGTGGCGAAGGGAAGCAAAAGAAAGAAAAGAAACGTGTGTCATAGTGGATCAGGGAGCAGACATCAATGGGTTGAAGTGGAGAAAAGTGCGGACATCTGTGGGTTGATAGTGTGCAAGTCATGGATCTGTGAAAAGGAATTGAAAAATATGATATATCTTGTTTGCTAAAGATGATGTGCACTAGGTTGGTCTATTGGTCTGAGATTATATGCACCAGGTCTTGTTCATGAGTAAAGGTATGTCTTTTATGTCTTTATTTGAGGCTTGTATCATGGATAGTATGGCACATTATTAAGGCATTTCTTGGAGGCACTTGGTTGAGGTTCATATCTTGGTGGTATTGATACATGCTTGAGACATATCCTAGGTACATTGTGTATGACTATTATTGTTCATTGTTAGAGGAGCATCTTTGTGATATTGGCATATATTTAAGGCATATACTTGGTATATGATCTTGGTTATTATGGTATATGGTTTATCATATGGTATATACTTGAGGAATATCTTATGGCACAAGGTACGATACATGTTTGAGGTACATTGTGGCACATGGTTTGGAGATTTGGGCATATGATTGAGGTACACCATGGTAATGTTATGATACAATGATGAGAGACATATATTGGATATCTTGGTATCTAGATTGGTATATGACATGGTGATGATATCACATGCTTGAGGAACTTCATTGATGATATCCTATTATATATGGTGGCATATGTATGAGGCACATTCTTTGGTGTTTGGTTGAGGCACATCATTTGGTACATAGTTGATGCTTAGTACATAGTACAAGGTGTTGGTATATGATTGAGGTATATGGTTGATCATTGATGTTATGGCACCTCCACTTGGCATATATTATGGTACATGATTGGTGATATTGAGACACATCTTGGTGATGTTATGATTCATGAGTTGATATGGTACATTTCTAGAGGAACTTCTTGGTGATCTTAGTGTATGGTACATGTTTTGGTACATGGTATGGTATAGGTTTGATGCATAGTTGATGCATGGTTGGTAAAGGTTGATGTACATGGTATGGTACATGTTTTGGTACAAGGTATGGTACAGGTTATGGTACATGCCTGATGTACATGGTATGGTGATGGTTTTTGTATCCATGTGACTAGATCAGATTGATGATGATATATCAGTGATAGGAACAATGATAGTGACAGTGACATGGACAGTGACAGGTTGGATGATTGGTTGATCATTAGGCACATGTTGATGTGACAAGGTGATAATGATTGTTTGATGTGTTAGTGATAGTGACAATTTGGTTGATGATAGTGGAAGTTATAGTTTGATCAGTGGAATTCACAGGTTTAGTCTACACTTAGATTTCAATTTTGTAGGATGGGGCAAGGAAATGGGGTTGTAACCTCATTATGGTTGGTGTCGAAGAACACAGGGAGTTAGAGCTTCCTTCAAGTTGGATATTGTAAATCATGTGGTTTTAGCCTCTTTTTGGTTGGATCCAGAGAACAAAGGGATTTGGATCTTCTTTCATGTTGGATCCTATAAACTATGGGGTTGTATTCTCCTTCCAGTTGCAGCTAAAAAAATTAAAGAGTTGTATGTTCCTTCAGGTTGGAGCCTGTAAATAGGGGGTTGGAGCCTCCTTCTAGTTGGTGCTGGAGAATTGGGAAGTTGGTTCTTCCTATGAATGTATTATATATATATATATATATATATATAAGAAAACATTCCATGGTTTTTTCCCATTTGGGTTTCCACGAAAACTATGGTGTAATGTGTATGTGTGATTTTTTACTATGCATTGATGAATGATATTTTTTATGATGCAATGACATAATGAATGAATAAGTGATATACTATTGAATACTTTTGATAAAGTTGAATTTTATATATATTGTGATTGAAAGTGGGAAAAACTTCTCATATTGATTCACCCCCATCTCAGTATTCAAACATATAATTCATTGTGATTAAATATATGGTGGGGGAATAATAAACACGTGAATTACAAGTGATTTCACCTGGTTGGAAGCACTTGTAACCCATTTTGGTGCCCCTTCAATTAGTACCACATCAAACAACACCTATATACAAAAATCCCCTTCCATGTACCCTACAATATATCAAAAGTCTCCTAGGTTACCTGAAACCAACTTAAGATAAGATGATCCACCATCTTGTTGATATAGTGACACTAAGAAAAACTTTGGAAAATATTTCTATTTAGCACTTGGGTAATCAAGTAGTATGACTAAGGGTACACTTGAGCCTCCTTAGTTAGTTCTCTAAGAATTTGGGTCGAGTATTGTTATTGGACCCCACACTTGTATCAAAGAGATATAACACCTAACACTCCCTTTCCCTCAGGACCCTTGAAACCCTACTCCCTACTGTCAGTCCAAAATTTCCTACATAACTAACTATATATATAAAATCTATGCATTTTTTCACTGCAAACCCTACTTCCATGAAATTCCTACACAAACTATAGTATTGAGAATTTGAGAATTTTGTTAGAATTGTATTATTTAGGTGAGAATGTAACTTAGCAGGGGTACAAAAAGAATGTTTAGGTCCTAACCTCACCCTTATTTGATACCTATCTCAACAAAACACTTTTTTGAGATTATCATTATGGTAGCACTCTCCATTAATCCTTTTAGGTGGACACACTAACATAACTACATACCAACTATCTCAACAATCCTAAAACGCAATATTGATCAGCTTGGTACCACTCTCCTATAATGATTTTCTTTTGGACCAACATCTCTATAGCTACTAGATCTTGTAATGTGGCCACTAGAGTCTCCTCATTGGAAAATCAGTGTGAGGAGTTACAACACAAAATTGAGCGCAACCACTCCTTTGCCCAACAAAATTTTGATTCCATCAATGTCATCAAGATAGCCTTAATGGACTTATTCCTAGAACAAATATCCCAACTTATGGTGATGTAAAATCAATCCAAGGGTTATTATTGGTAGGAATAACCATCTCAAAAGGAAGGAGGTCAATTATCCAATCCCCTAGAGCCTCATTCTACTAGATTTTTTTGTGGCCTTGTTATCACAAGATTTGTGCTTGTTCAAATCCTTCCAAAAGATGCTAATATTGTGTAATGACTAGAAGCACTTTTCATTGTCACCTAGGAAAATACTTCCCTCATTTTAGTGAATGAAAGAGGCCCAACACAAGGTAGGATTCCTTAGTGACCTCAAGGGATGCTATAGCAAGGTGAGGCAATTCCATAACCCCCTTATCTTAGTCACTCAATAAGTTAGGCTAGGTATAGGAAATATGAATGGTAGAATTAGTTTGAACAAGCTAATTGGATAATTTGTGAGAGACAAGAAACATTACAATGCACATAATATTCAATTACCAATTTATATTGCATACCATTCACCTTTAGACACTAGATACAAAGTAAAACCAATTGTTGTTGTAAAATTGCAGCAACAAACTAGTTTATATCAACAATAAATTTACAACAACAATACAAAAATCAGCCTAGAAAAATAGCAATTATATCTTAGAATTTACCCCTCAACAAGTAGAATAATTTCCAATTGTTAACCAATGATTCCAAGCAATTCTTGCCACAATACTAAGTAAATATTCAACAATTTATATACACCCTAATGGTTGTAGCATTCAATTTATGATAGAAAGAAGTTTACCAATGGTTATTCAAAGAATTAGAGTATAAATAGCTTCCTAATGATTTCATAAATCCATGTTAAGAGAGATCTTTGAGAGAGTATTTGTTCTAACTAAAACTAGGGTTTCAACCATCACTTTCAATCACAAGACTAGTGTTGTTTTCTCTTTCCTTAGGAAAATGGAATCAAGGAAAATACCATGAATATTGCTAGAAGAAAGAGAGAGGTATGAAGATCAAACTAGGGAATATAGCATCATAAACCATAGGTTTTGTTTTCCTCTCTAAACTATAACAATAAGGCTTCAATTGAACTAGGTAAAACCCTAAGTGGATAAACAATTGTGATCACTAGGACTTAAAATAGCTAAGACAAAACCCTAGTGTAAAAACACTCATACGCCCTAGAATAACGTCTTACATTCTTTGACAATTAATGATAAATGAAATTAGGGAGGGGGCCAAACAATCTTAATCCCTCCTAGGGTTTCTAGCATACAAGGTAACATGTAAAAATTAACTATCTAAAAGAGAATCCACCAAAATACATCACACAAGCATACAAATTGAAGAAGAACACTTACTAGGTCAATCAAATGCTTGAGGAAACCCTAATTCATCATCCATCCATTAACAAGAGACAATCATCCAAAAACATTTCCTTGAAAAGGCGTGCACAAGTAATGCTAGTGAAAAAAAGAAAGAGAAGAGACAAGTAGTGGTGTTTCTCACAAGTGTGATAGTGATGAATAAAAGAGTTGATCACTCTCTATACTTATATGAGTTAACCAAGTGCCATTTTCCCACAATAATGAGTAAAATGACAATAATCCATGATAGAAGGTGGGTTCGACCCCTCAAATAGCCTCTAAAATGATAATACATGCAAATACACCAACATAAGTCCAAATGAATGGTGAAGTCAAGCCTACAAAGGGTGAAGCAAGCCTTCCCAAGTCCATGTTTTATCATCACATTATGAAATCAAGGTTGAATACCCTCATCAAGTGCCCAAATCCATCAAATGGTGGCAAATGGAAAACAAACCCCATCATCATAAAAAATCCTAGCACATGATGTCATCGTTAAAGCCCAGTGTCCAGGGTGAGGAAGGAAAGAATCCAAATGGGATGATCATGCATTACCTCTCTGAGTGGTGTCCAATCATAATCATGTGCAATATCCTCCATAAAGTGTTGAATAAGGTATGTGTGCATTATCCAAGGTGTGGTATTTATTCCCTTCTTCGTGCCATCGTGATCATATATGTCAAAATATATCCCATCCATCCATTTTCCATGATCTAGAACATGTGAGAGCCTGTATCTGACTGTGTCAAGACATAATCTGACTCAATTCTCTTCATCACATATGTCATATCCTACAATACATGCACAACGTCCTACGTGAATGCATATCACATCATTCCAGGTACCATGTTAGGTGCATCCAAATTAATCAAAGTTATGGAATCAAGCAAGACCATTGTTCATGAGGTACAAGAGTCCTTAGATCATATAAAGTAAACGCTAATTAACATAGAAGCCACATCAAAAATTCACATTAATTATCCCATTCAAAATTCACATTAGCTCAATAATTTATGCAATTTAAAAATTTTAGGTATGGGAGGGCGATCAGAAGACGCTATTAGGTGCACCAACCAGTTTAGGAAAGAAATTCCCAAGTAGAGGGATATGTCCCATGGGATGTAGGAAACAAAATAAGCCCTTCAATAGTAAGTGTGATAGTGAAACATGTTGGGATTACTTCATGGCTTATGGAATCATTTTTTCCATTTATATGAGCACCTTTGTAGAGGGAGAACTTACTTATTGAGGTACCCTTTCCTCAGTATCTTTTTTATTCCAAACCCCTTCTCTTGCCTTTTGATACCCATGTATGAATTTTCAAGTACCCTTTACAGGTTTAAATCCTTATTCTTTCATTTTTACTGGGATAAATTCTTATTATATATGTGCATTCAATACATTGGGACATGGGGTGATTACAATTAGAGGGGGTAAAGATCAAGCTAGCCTTTGGATTTTATCGTTTCCCTTTATCATTTTTTATAGCAGTTGAATCGACCTCAACATTCTATCTCTTATTCTAATGATATAATGAACCATGACCCATTACCGAAGTTTAGTACACTATGAAAATATCTAATATGGTAAGTTTTAATTATGGGGTCGAAATGGAACATTACCCTTGTTAGAGCACCCTAGTAATACCCCTTTTCCTTAGGGGTCACAACACGAGACTAAAATACAAGTGATGGCTGCCAAGGTGAAATGAGGAAATTAGCATAACTTCTTGAGCTTATGATTCATTATCCAAATTCAACCAATGATCCTCATTCAGATGCCTAATATATTAAGTACAATAATTCATATGAAATAAGGGCTAATGTACCTCATGATGATGTTGGACCACCATCTCCCAAGGCTATGTTTATTTAATGCAATGAGCTTTGACAATTAAGAGTGAGAGGGGCATCTAAGAGGGTTTTTCCGGATGCCATGAGTGGGCATACTAATCATCATCGTCAAGATCAAAATATTCATTGTGTGCCATGAAACATGATCTCCTCTAGTTACCCCTAGGTAGGAGGGGGAGGGTAACATATGGATCCAACATGGGGACATGTTCTCATTGTAGAGAACATGAGAACCTCAACATATCTGGTTGTCCAAACTGGTGACCTGCATCACTATAAAAATCATGCTACATTTTAACGTGGTCACATCAATACTACAAGGGGGATGTTATCCACAAGGTCAATAAGATATAAAACCATGCAAGAAAGAATTGTTTTTTACATTTTCATCAATATATCATTAAACTAGGTTAAGATGAATGCATAATAAAGAAATGAAAAACAATAGAAGGAAAACAATGCAAGCACACAACATGACCTACCTAGCCTACCTACCCTACTCTAAGCTAGGAAATCAAGTACCTTAAAGAAAATAGGGATTGAGAAAGTATCCTTTAAAGGGTGTTGGGAGAAGGCCTATTTTGAGAAGGAAGTGTATTTTTAGTGCAAGCCTATTTTTGGAGAAATATATGTTTTGACAAAGACCTAATTTTGGAGTGTGCGCAACAAGTGGCAAGAAAGAAACATGCAGGAAAAGAAGGAAAAGCAGCATGCAAGAGGAAAAGCAACATGGTGTGCAGGAAGATAAGCCTAACTATTATAGGGTTAGGTTTTTTGGCAATATTATAATGACTATAAGCCATAAAGTAGTATAAATAAGTACCTAGGAAGTCTACAAGAGGGAGATACATATCGAGACTGAAGAGAGAAATAGATATCAATTGAAAGGATAAAGGAGAATACATCATAATAGAGAGATTTGATTATTATGATTTTATGGGTTACTAATTGTAATAAGTCTTATAGAAGAGTCAAATAAGTTAGTTTTTGAGGATTAGGTCACAAGATAAGGAGCTTTGTGTAATATAGTCTGCCTCACAAAGGGTTCTTACCCTCATTTTTATTGTATTTCTAAGGATGTAATGCACACAATGAAAGATTTTGTAGAAGAATAAATAAAAGAGTAGAGAAGCTAAATCATTGTGGATGTAGCCCTGGGAGGGGGTGAACCACGATAACCCTGGTATTCTGTGTGATTATTAATGAATGTTTACTTCTGTTGATCATTAGCTTATGAATGAATGGTTAAAGTATCTATATCAACATCCATGCATAGGTTAAGATATGAATAAATAATATAAGTAATTGAATCATTAACAAGGATAATGCATAAGGAACAAAGAACACAATCACAAATCCCCACTCATTCCTAGACCGCAAACACTTGAGTATTGTAGTCAACCATAAAATATATATTGGGTGAGACTGCATTGTGCAACCTGTGTGCAATGTTTCCTTTTGGATTACCAGGAGGGCTAATAGTTTTTAATGGTTTTGTTGGAAACCTGTTGAGATATAAACCTGGGTCATCCTAAGAAAAAGTAAAAGAAATTTCAACCAACAAATGGTTCCGTTGTTGGCTAGAACTGCACAGGATTGAGTGGACGAGATCTGTGGAAGAAACATGTAGAGGATGAAAATATATAAGGGAATGTTCAGGCCATGGAATCCAATGAAGACAAAGATCAAAATATGGTTGAAAACAAAGGCAATTGAGTTTGTGCAGAAGGACAACAAAAATCCTAATTTAAAAATGAAGAAATATCTTGACAAATACATTTTTAGTGACTTGTATGAGGTATTTTTTGTGATTTCTTGCATTTGTGGAAGGAGTGGTTATTTAGGTTCAAGGAAAACCACACTACAAATAAAATTAGAAAACTGGAGGGGAATCCCATGGATATCTTGCAATTACATTAAGTTAATAACAAATTTATGCGTGCAATACATTTCTAGTTAGAGAGTATTATTGCACGATTTATCACCAAATTTGTAGTAGATACCACGAAGTCTTAGACCATAGAAGAGAAATATTTTCTAGAGGGACCCAGAGGTAGGTACATCATATCACTTTATACTTCAATCAATATTTTATTGTATGACAATGGTTTGATCACCATGGAATCAGACAACTAAACTTCCCTGTGTGCATGGGGAAAGGGGCAAAGCACTAACGAGAGGTTGAGATATGGAAGAGAAGATAGATAAGAGAAATAATAATGGGACCATGGACCCAATCATGATTGAAGAAAAATAGATAAAGTAGATAATGGAAAAAGTTGGAAATATGTGCAACGGAATACCCTACCAATATAAAATAAATAACAAGAAGAGATCCATAGTCGACAAAGAGGGATTGGTGAGTGATGAAGAGGAGGTAGAGGATATTTGGGATGTGGAGAATAGTGAGGAAATCCTATACACAAAATATGAAAGTAAAAAAGGAGGTCCAAGGTCAGGAACAGATGGAAGAACTCTAATCCAGATCACTATCAGTGTGGAACCTAAAACCCCATGTACGACTAATATATCAGAAAGAACACCAACATTTAGACAACTGCATTTTAATGGAAGAAAAACAATAGGACAAGGATCCAATCAAGGAGAATCAACTGGGGGAGCCATTTTAATAAGTAACATTCAATTATGTATACCTCATGAAGGTATTAGTTCAACACAGTCTAAAATGGCAAGACATGATCCCATGATCATATTACTATAATTTTGAGGAGAGGCATCATAGGAACCTGGAAAGAACTTATTCATCTGTGAGAATATCTGAAAAGAAAAGAAGATCACAAATGAGGATACAAATCTCACATAGTTAGCTATCACACTAATAGCCAACAGACTGGATTGGTACATGCTCCTAGATGTAAATAGTCCACAGGGAGTACCAAAGACTATCGTAGACTTGAAAAAACCACTAGTAAATGAATTTTAGAATCCTAGCTTAGAAGACCAGTACATGAATGAAATGATTGAAATCAAGTAGAAAATTTGCGAGTCTGTTTGGGATATTGATAAGAGGTTCAAACTTCTGAAAGATAAGTTGAAATATAAAATTAATGACATGAAATGTAGGTACTTATTTGTGAACTCACTGCTACCACACCTGAAATACCCGCTAAGAAAATAGAAGTTCCAAACTCAAGCAGAGGCTCAATAGGAAGCCTTACAACTAGAAGAGAATCAATATCAGCAAACAGATCCAACAATAGAGGAACTGAAGGAGTATTTGAAGAATATAACATTTCAACTTAACCATAATAAGGGTAAAGAGAAAAGATACATTGTTTGGTGTACGCTATGCAAGACAGAAGGACACCATAAGAACATATGTCCAACTTTTGTGCAGTATATGGAGACAAGGGTGCCAAACCCATTGCCAATAGGGGGATCATGGTGCAAGATTTGTAAGATGCATGGGCATGAACCATATCATTGTCCAATGATGCAAAAGTATAAGACAATACAAAAAAATTCATATTGCATTTTTTGCAAATCGATGGGTCACGATGATAAGGATTGTCAAACAATGGAGATGATGAGAGAAAGAAATTCAGCTACTTATAGGGTACAAGACAAAATTATGACAGGACAAGATGCACCACAGTTCATCCAGGTATCACCACCATACAACAATGTGCAACAACAATAAAACAATGTGCAACCATAGTACAATAATGTGCAACCACAGTATAACCCCGTGCAATATAACCAGGTACCCCAGTACAACGCACCATGAGGAGATCAAGGTGGATACAGAGGTGGGGATGAGGAAGAGGAGGATTTGGATGAGGTAGAGGACTAGTAGTGTTCCACAACTGCCAACAAACAAGACATTATGCAAGGGAGTGTCCACTTCCACCAGTGACATGTATGTATTGTCGTGCAACATACCATGACACATAATATTTCCCAACACTCTTGGGAAAGATCCATGAAAAAGAAATCAGAACAACCAGAATATCCAATGGGTCTTTGAAAAATCAATGGATGAGGGGAGAAACATAAATATAGTCACTCGAGGAGGAGCCAAGACAAGAACTGATGCAATAAAATAAGATCTAACGCAACACCAATGGGTTAAGAAGAACACTTAGCCACAAAATAAATTTGGCATGTAGAAAGAAAAAGAAACATTTAAGTAGGCCATACAAGAGTTTCTAAAGAATAATGTTGCATCTACATCAGTTGTGCAACAAACTCAGAACCCACCAATATATGAAATTACAGTCTCAATAGACCATACCAATAAAGAACAACCTCTAGAGAAATTAAGTACTGTTGATGATTAAAATTGCAACAAGTTTTTTTTTCCCGCAAGGTATTGCTAAAACCTATTATTATAAGATAACAATATAAATAATACTAGTAGGTGGGACCCCCTTGTATATTGGGAGACAATATCTGGTTCTCATTTGATGTTTGTGTTGTTGTTCGACACTGCTTACATGGTTGATGGAATCTTGGTTTTATTGGCAATTGATAAGGCCTATTATGTGTTGTCTCTAATTACGACAATGGGATGATGGATAAGGCATGTTATGTATTGTTTCTCCTGCTCTAGGCTCTAATTTCATGTTACGATGGCCTATGTTATCCATGGTTATCATTTCTATATGTTCATGGATTCCTTACTGTGGCACTTGCACAATAAACATGTTAGCAACAACACATAAGATAAATTGAAAAGAAATAAAAGAAACCTAAGCAAAATGAAAAAGGAAGAAATCGAATTATGGCTTGTGCTACATGCATTAAAATTTAAATGGTCGTTGTTAATCCTAGAAATAAGGTGATAGTTATGCAATTTGTTGAGTTATATGGAACATGGTTGATATGTGTTAGCGCATAAGTTTCCAGTGGATAAATGCTATATGGGTCACGGTATTGGCAATTAGTGGGTGATGGTTTTGATACATGGTTTAATTAAAAGAGTTAATGGGAATATGGTTGGCGTGTACTAAGGAATTAATTGACTTGGGGTGGAGGCTACATGCATTTACTGCATGTCACCCTTATTCTTTCCACTAACCTCCACCCTAGTCCGTCTATTGTTCAACTGTGTTTGTTGTGGTTAGGCTCCGACTTTCAAGTAGAGGGAGAACCATTCAGCCAATTCGTGTTTTAAGGTTCTCTTGGTTACAAGTGTGTCTTTTTGGCCATCTATGAATTTTCTGTAGTTATGAAATAGATAGTGGCTCAATATGTATGGATTGTTTCTTTCTTTGAGTCAGGCAACTGTGTTAATTGGTCATATTTTTATTAAATGAATCATTTGTGGTTTTCATTGCAATAGAGTTTGAAGTCACAAAGTTATTGGTCATTCTAAGTGTTGGAAACCATAAAGGATCTATATCATCCTTGTTGGTTTTAGTCGAAGGGTTTCATTTGGTTTAGAGTGGTTGGCTTTCTCCACACCTTCGTATTCCATACCTAGTATTTTGCTGTTATGGGGTTTATTGGTTTTGAACACCTTGTGTCACTGTGCTTTGCTCCACTTGGATATGAGTTCGTTCATGTTACTAATGTTTCATAGTGGGTTGTGATGGTTGTTTCGCCAAATGGATTTATTAAGGTGAATTTTATTTCTCAACCCTATCCTATCTCAACATTCTCAGGTTGATTAGGAAACCACGAGGGTTATACCCTGCGTGTTCTAAGGGTTGTGACAGGACCAAAATGAAGCCTTGGTTCTCTGTTCATAATATCTCCTAGCATGGGATTATCACCCTGTCTGTGAATTTATTTGTTGTATATGCTATGTGTGAACCATTGGTATCAGAGTTTCTCACCCGATAATGGGATTCGACTCCTTGTATCCCTGTGTTGGTCCACAGATAAAACCGTCGATTTCTCAAGCTCGAGTTTTGATAGAGGAAACTATTATGGTCATTGGTGATGTTGCTGGTTGTTTTGATTTGTTGGTGTATGGTTGACATTGTTCAATTTCTGGCTCGTCTCTGTTGATTATGTTGGTAGTGGTGCTGGTTTTGGTATTTAGTTAATGCATTGGTTATTATGACAATCAAATTGGTAAACTCATCATAGTAATTGGTTGATTGAAGAATTGGTTTCAATGCAAAATTGTTGTACCTTACATTTCAATTGTTGATTGTTAACCCAACATTAGTCTACAATTGATTAATGCACAATGATTCTTCATGCATAATTCTTGGGTATGTTGTAGGAACTCCTACAACATTTTAAGTTGAGTTGATGATTGTTGTGACTGTGTGTTTTTAATTTCCAAATGGAATGTTGCAATTGTGGTAATTATGGCACGACCATCCACTTCATTTGTTATGGATATTATTTGATTTTTCCATCAGAGAGGGTCATGAGTTTGAAAACATGGCTTTGTTGCATTTTGATCAGTGTATGTTATGAGATCTAGCATGTTGTTGATGCCTCATTGTATTGGATTGATATCCCAACATTATGGATATTTAGATTCAGAATGATTGAAATTATACAGTGACATAAATGCTCTTAAGTTTTTTTCGGATGCTTGTGTATTCCACAACATAGTGTGTGTTGAATGGTGATGGTTGTCTATGAGGTTAAATGGCAAGTCAAGATCTTTGCATTTAAAATATTAATGGTTGTATTTGGCTATCTGTTATGTGTATTGATTAATATCATGTTCGATAGCAGAGATAGGCACAGGATCTGTGACAACATAATCTCATTACAATTCAATTATTAAATGAATTAGAGGATGAGATCAAGCACAATTTTTGTGTCTGTATTTAATGATTGAAATAATTCATGGGCAGTGGTTGATAAGTGGGCACTGAGCAGAGTGGAAATAATTGACTGTGTATTCATTTGGGAATTGTTTTAAATATTATATCAATAAGTGAGACGAAACAGAGCTCCCCTATAAGTTGTTGTGGAATGCATACTGTCTTGTTTGGTGACGTTGTGTTAAATATTTGATTACGAATAGTGAGCAAGTTGATGCACATAATTGTTTGAACTGTGCACAGTAGTTGTTGTTTGGGTCACAGTGGTCATTTGGTTGGTGTTATTTCCTTTTACAGAATGGTTTTATGGATTACTTAATTAATTTTATGAACAATATCCTCTCTCTTTCCCTATCATTATTTCACTTTTCACTAATTACAACCCTATCACCTTCCCACATTCATTTTTCACTCCCTGTTCTAAAATTTAATTACAGTCAAGAAAAGTTATGTATTAAAGAAGTTTGAAGTCGCATTTTCTTGGTTGGATCACAGTGATATATTCTTTGGTTTGCATTACATTTTATTGTTTTTATCTTTGAGCAGTAACCATGTTTCTTTTCCCCCTCATTTAATCTTTTTTCGCTTAATAGAAACCCCTCGTATATCCTAGAACCTTTTGTTCATCCCCTACTCATCGACAATGGTTAAACAATTTTTATGGATTGGATTGTATGAGTTTGATATGTTTTTGAGCCAAAATATATTTCATATCTTTAAAGAGTTGTCATGTATCAATGGGTGTTATATATGCACTAAAAACACAATAAAAACTCTCAATTAAATTGTCAAGCTGAGGTAAGTAAAATTAAAGTTGTAGAAAAATATATGCCAAAGGTGGAAGGCTGGTAGGAGTATAATCTAACTAAGGAAGGAAGCGATATAAGGATAATCTACTCAAGAAAATATTATATAATGATAAATCCCTACTAAGCAACTTGAAACTAGGTAACCTAAGTGCTTTTGGGCCAAGGGTCGATGGATAGTCCTAAGAAAGAAAGTAAAACCATATATAAAGAAAACTAGTTCAACAATAAGCAATAAGAAAACTACTAAGAATAATAAGAAAATGACAAAAGAAAACTTCTTTAACTTGCCAACCTACATTCAATGAGAAACTATCCTAGGAAAGAAAATAAATAAGAAAGTAAAGAAAAGCACCTATCTAACCTATTAAAGAAAATAGACAAGCAAGCAAAGACACCTAACTAACCTACTAAAGAAAAAGACAAGTAAGCAAAGGCACCTAACTAATCTACTAAAGCAAAAGACAAGTAAGCAAAGGAAAATAACTATTGTAATCAATCAAAGTAAAATTTCTCATTGAACAACTATCTAGCCTAAGAGGCAAGTGGACTAAATGCTTAATTCAAAACTATTTCTAATGCATGAAAGGAAATATAAGAGGCAATTGGACTAAATGCTCAATCCAAAACTATTTCTAATGCATGAAAGGAAATCTATTTTATTGAAAGAAAGAAAGGCTACCACTAATTCTTAATCTATGACAAGAAAACTACTATCTAATCTATCAAAGAAAAGTCTATCTACCCTACAACAGAAATAAAACTTTATTTTAATCTATGAAAGCAAGAAACTATATCTATGAAAGTATGAAAACTATCTCTTTTAACCTTTGACCATTCAAATATAATGTTGGTGGTTGTGTGAATGTCTTCAGTTTCGGATAATATATCAATGGCTCTTGACAACAAAGGACAATTCCAATGGTATAAGCTCAATACTAATCTCAATGGCAAAGTGAAAGGTATGGATTAAACAATCCAATGAGAATTTAGCCATGACAAAAGCAATGTTAGATACCCTACATATTCATGTATAAACCATCAACAACATAACAAGATCATCATTAGATTCCTATAATATGTAAGCAAAATGAGATTCAACCATTAACTAAGAGATATAATTGCATTTTAATTCTAGGAAAGGAAATTGCATAAAACAAAACTATACTATGTCTATTCTAACCATTCAAACTGCAATAAAGAAATAACTAAAAACATAAATTAAACTATGATATTGAAAAGTAAATTAACAATCTACATTAACCAACAACTAATTAAATGAGATCTATATAAAACTCAAA
Source organism: Picea engelmannii (assembly GCA_009831015.1). Taxonomy (NCBI): domain Eukaryota; kingdom Viridiplantae; phylum Streptophyta; class Pinopsida; order Pinales; family Pinaceae; genus Picea; species Picea engelmannii. The sequence goes on along the minus strand of ML790324.1, from coordinate 274,817 downwards.
TAAGAAAGCTATAATAAAAAACTGGAATTAATTCTATCCATCCATCAATCCTTGTCAAAGAAAACCCAAATCAAACTCTGTTCTATTCTAATTAAACTATGTTTTAAACTAGACTATAAAATCATAAATCAAGCATGATCTAACATCTAAATGCACATGGGGTTAGCATAGATACTTGCAAGTCTATTCCTAATCTAAAAAATCAATGCATGTTAACACATCTCATCATCCTAACCTACAAAAGATAAGAAAAACAATTAACTACAACAAACTAGTCGACACAATAAAAATATACATGTACAAAAAATAAAAGAGAACAATTAAATTGGGAAATCCATAAACAAACATGAAGACAATTACCATACTACTGGTGGGCCCCCTAGCAGGTTTTGGTCACTCCCTAAAAGAACACTACGATCTTAACAAGATGAATTCACCATTAAAACTTGAAAACATAGTTCGGGCATAATTCTAGCAATGTAAAAACTCAAAACAAAGAAAAATGAGTTTGTCTCCAATACACTGGTTCTTCTACTTGGTTAACAATCTTCTAACCATTCTAGTTATATTTATAATATTACAGACCAAGTGGTAGAGCACAGGAGGGTCAAACCACTTCTAAATTTGGCAAATTACAATAAATGATGCCCTAACTGATAAAACAGAGCGAGCCAATAATCACCCTCTTGAAAAACTGGAATTGAGTTGTCGGGAGCTCAATAGCTGGAGGGGGCAAGGATAAACAAAACCCATGTGCCCAATTTTCCCATCACTAACTGCCAATACCTTAACCTCCAAGTCACCTTGCGTTTTTGTGCGATACGCAGTGTTGGACAAAGTACTAGATCGAGTGTCGGAACGAGTGCCAGATCAAGTGCCAGAACTAGAAACGTAGTGTTTTTTTTCCCTGTAACAACAGAAAATCATGAATTAGCTCTTGGAAATCATAAAACATGATGAATTATACTTGATATAATCATTAAACATGAGTTATATGTACCTTATCTCGATCATACCATTTTATCATGAAATTCTTCAAAAAGATCCTTTAAAATATGAAAAACACATATGTACATGTGGTAAAAATGTATAATAACCATCATAAAAGTGATTATATATCGAGCCCAACATTACCCCCACACTTATGATTTTGTAGGTCCCACTGCAAACAAAAACAATTTACCCCTCGTGACTAGGCTTGCTGAGGAGGATCAGCTTTGGAAGTGACGCCGATGCCCTCTACTTCCACAACCCGCAGGTCGGAAGGTCCACGTCAGCACAGGATCTTTCCTTTTTCCATGGCTCGAAGAACTCTAAACAACTCTTTTATTTCCCTGTCGTGAAATCTGTACCCACAACAATCCTCGTGGGACCCCCTCTTTACACTTAGGAGATCAGAATTCGTGCTTTCGTGAATCCGTAGGTCGAGCGTTGGTCTCTCGAATCCCCAAAACCCGACAACAGTCAATGTGGACCTTTTTCCTTTTCCCTTTCGGGGTTTTCCCTATCGCAATTTCGACATTTTTGATATTGAACAACTTGTTTTATCGACCCCTGAATCCTGATTTGCCGAAACTCTGACGCACGCGCGAGTTTGGCTTTTCAACGCTTCACCTCATTGGCATTTCGGACTTCACAGTATCATGAATCCCGATGCAATTGTTTCAGGACTTCTTGCCACAAAACTCTGAAATGGCGTGCCACCTGTCCACTCATTGACTCCGTTGTGGCCCACACAATCCTCTTAACTTTTGGGATATCGCGTATCGGAATATCATGATTCCTGTTACAATTTTTATGAGACTTCCACCCATGAAACCCCGATGCACGTATTCACGTGTAAATCCGATGGCCCTTGTGGCTCGGATCTACGGTCCTGCCCCTCTTGAGATTTGACCTTTAAAGAATACTTCGTCGTATCTCCCCTACTCTGTGAGATCTTATGGCTCACAAAAATTCACAAATCCCCCTCTAAGAATTCTGAACGTCCATTCTTTCTTGTGATTTCTGCAAAATGAACCAAGTATTCCTCCGTGAAAACTTGTTCACCTGCACTCGAACTTACAACGCCTGCTAAACACTCCACAAAAAAAACTTCTGGTGCTCCTCTTCGATGATTACTTGAAGGTCCTATACCTCCTGAGCTTTCCCTCAGCGTCAAGTCTTAAAGAAGAATCTTGCGCGCACTCCTCACGACAACCTTCCAATACTTCTAAGTACTAAATTTCCTTCGACCCTGCGCACACCTACAACAACAGTCTCTCAATTGTTTGCTCAAGTTCGCAACCTTGAGGCTTCACTCAGCCTGCACATTCCTTGCATGACTTCTCTTCCAACCTGCACTTTTGAGCGAATGAGAACAAAAGTGACTCTATCTGAACCCTCTGTCAATGCACTGCTTGCGGACATTCAACTGCACTCCTTGCAGGAACCCTTGTTCAGATAGAGAAACAATTGAAACTCATTCCTACTTCCTTTCAGACTTTAAACTCAAACATGAAATCATATACACAGCATATAAAGAAAATGTATAACAGGAAGAAAACATTCACGAGCATATCATTCAGCATTAATACACAGAGAACAAACACGAAACCATGAATTTGAATCAAACTCTTTCTATTAATCCAAATATCTATACATGGGTGTTCTTACACAACTCTCTGCATGCTCTTCTCTTCTCAACAATGCTTCTTCATCTAATCTTACAATACACAATGAGGGTGTCTATATCCCATTTCCCTCTTTCTCTCTAAAATTGTCTAATCTAGAATTGAATTCTACCTACTTGCATTAACTACTTTAAATGCCTTCTATCTACTAAGGACAAGAGCAAATCACTCAAGGTCCGTTTACATTATACAAGTGCACTTCATTTAATTTCCACATTTATGTTCATGCATCAGCTCCAAGATAAATTCAAAATTTGTGCTAGCTTGTCCAGCTGTCCTTCACTTCCGCATTGGCTCGCTTGATGTTGGCGATGCTCCTGCATCATACTCCCTAGTTTGAAAATTTTCATGGGCTCCTATCCATGATCTCACACATGGTCTGTCCATGCTTTTGGATCTCTGCTTCACTCTCCCATCTGGCATATTCAACTGGATGGTTCTTCCATTTGACCAGATACTCAAAGTATTTCTTTCACTTGGTCTTCTTACTCACTCTTTTATCCAGTATGCACTCCATTTGCGGCTTATCTGCAACTGGCATCTGCTTTGTCCACTGGATCACTGGCTGCTCATTTCCAGTCCCTGTTTCCTCAACTTTATATGGGTACAAATCTGAGATGTTGAATATCGGAGAAATTCCGATCCCATTGGGTAATTCAATCTCGTAAGCATTCGTCCCAAATTTCTTCAAGACCCTACACGATCTGATTTTCTTCATCTTCAGCTTATTATATGTTCCTCTCGGGAAACTTTCTCTCCTTAAATGTGCCAGAATCAAGTCACCAACCTCAAACTGAAGTTGTCTTCTTTGCTGATCTGCTCTACGCTTATACTCCTGGCTTGAATTCAGCAGTCGCTCCTTCACCTGGCTATGAAGTTCCTTCATCGCCTCAGCGAATTATTCTGCACTAGCGCTCCTAGTCGCACTTTGTTCTGAATCCCTCAGTTCAGAAATTCCTCTCGGCTGCATGCCATAAACAACCTGGAATGGACTCTATCCTGTGCTTCTGTTAACTAAGTCGTTATAAGCAAACTCTACTTGTGGTAATATGTTGTCCCACTGACTGTGGTGTTCTGTCACCAAGCTTCTCAGCAAGTCTCCTAGACTTTTGTTTACCACTTTTGTCTGTCCATTCATCTGAGGATGATAAGCCGAACTATACAACAAGTTAGTTCCCAACTTCTTCCATAAGGTCCTCCAAAATTGCCCTATGAATTTGGTATCACGATCCAAAACTATGCTTCTTGGTAAGCCATGAAGTCGAATGTTAAGGTCCTAACCTGCACATAGGTAGATCAATGTATTCGGATGTAATAAAGGTCAATATTAATAAGAAATTTCAATAAAATAGAATAAGGCGGATGTAAGAAGACCTAATAGAAGCTTCTGCTTGTAGAAGGATCTTCCTCTAGATGCTTCTTTTTAGTATAAATAGGAGTCGAGGGTATGAGAACCCTAGCTTGGATATTATTGTAATAGAGTGCTACTCGACTGGAGGTTGCCCCCTCGAAGAGGCCTATGAACATTTCTATCTGATTCAAAGTGCTATTTTTGTTGCTATTTTGTATATCATTTCTGTGTATTGTGAAGATTATGCTGGATATTTTACTGTTATTTTGTCATTTCTAGCATTTCATTTCTGTTCTGCATATTTTATATATCTGGTATCTTGCAAGTGGTATCAGAGCACTTTCCTTGGCAGAAATT
>ML790324.1:234179-264997 GCA_009831015.1 Picea engelmannii | reverse complement strand
TAAAGGTCAATATTAATAAGACCTTTCAATAAAATAGAATAAGGCGGATGTAAGAAGACCTAATAGAAGCTTCCGCTTCTAGAAGGATCTTCCTCTAGATGCTTCTTTTTAGTATAAATAGGAGTCAAGGGTATGAAAACCCTGGCTTGGATATTATTGTAATAGAGAACTGCTCGACTGGAGGGTGCCCCCTCGAAGAGGCCTGTGAACATTTCTATCTTATTTAAAGTGTTATTTCTGTTGCTATTTCGTATATCATTTCTGTGTATTGTGAAGATTATGCTGGATATTTTACTGTTATTCTGTCATTTCTAGCATTTCGTTTCTGTTCTGCATATTTTATATATCTGGTATCTTGCATCGAATGACCTCTTTGAAAAACAGATTTGCAATGTGAGTTGCGTCATTGGTTTTCTGACATAGAATGAAGTGTGCCATCTTGGAAAATCTATCCACCACCACAAATATTGAATCACAACCTCTTTGTGTTCTTGGCAACCCCAATACAAAATCCATGCTGATTGCATCCCACGACCTCTCTGGTATGGGCAATGGTTGATAGAACCCTGCATTTTGTTTCCTTCCCTTCAAATGATGGAAAATTCTGCATTTATCTACAAATCTCTTGACATCTGCTCCCATTCCCAGCCAAAAATATGACTCGTTCAACTTTGCGAATGTCTTGTCATGACCAAAGTGCCTTGCCAATCCTCCGCTGTGTTTCTCCTTCAGCAATTTCTCCCTCATGGAGAATTTCAGAATACACAGTTGATTGCCCTTAAACAACAATCCTTCCTGGATCATGTATTCTATCCATTGGCTTCTGTCTCTAAGAATTGGATTCTTAGCTACTTCATATGCCTCTTTAAAATCTGGATCATCTGCGTACATGTCCCTGAGATCATCAAAACCCAACGTTTTGACTTTGAACTACTGCAACAGCAAACACTTCCTACTCAAAGCATCAACCACTTTGTTAGCAGTACCAGAAATATGTTTAATCACAAAAGTGAAATTATGCATATACTCAACGCATTTGACATGTCTATGATTCAACTTTTCCTGTTGAGTCACAAACTGCAATGCATGATTGTCACTGTATAAGACAAACTCTTTCGGGATCAAGTAATGTCTCTCTTCATTCAACTTCTCACTGAAATATGCTATTGGCCTATCTTCCTGACTCAAGACTGCCCCATTGCAAACCCGCTTGCATCGCATTTCACCTGAAATGTCTTTCAGAAATATGGCAACACCAAAACTGGTTGTTCCGTAATCTTCCTCTTCAACAGATTAAAACTCTTCTCAGCTTCTTCAATTTAGTGAAAATACTTGTGTCTTTTCTTCACTGTATCCATCATCGCTACACTAATTCCACTAAAATTCCTGATGAAATTTCAGTAGAAACTATCCAATCCGTGAAAGCTTCTCACCTCGAAAATATTCTTTGGTGATGGCCAATTCTTGATCACTTCCACCTTATCTGGATCCATCCTCAACTCATCTGCAGAAATAACAAACCCCAAGTAAATGAGCTCTGTCTTCATAAACTAGGATTTCTTCATATTTATCAACAACTTCTCCTACTGCAACTTCTGCATCACCGTAGCTGAATGCTTCAGATGCTCTGCCACTGTTTGACTGAAAACCAGTATGTCATCCAAATACACAATGACAATTTTTCCAATGAACTCCCTCGGGACTTCGTTCATCAACCTCATGAAGGTACTCAGTGCATTTGTTAATCCAAATGACATAACAAGCCATTCATACAACCCTTCGTTGGTTTTGAATGTTGTCTTCCACTCATCACCTCCTCTCATGCGGATCTAGTGATAACCGCTTTTCAAATCAATCTTTGAAAAACACTTTGCTCCACTTAAGAAATCCATCAGATCATCCATCCTCGGCAATGGAAATCTATACCTGATGGTTATCTTATTGATCACCCTCGAGTCAGTACACATCCTCCAACCTCTATCTTTCTTCGGACTAAGTACTGTTGGAACAACACATGGACTTAAGCTTTCCCTGACTAATCCTTTGTCCAACAACTCCTGGACTTTCCTTTTAACCTCTTCATTCTCTTGCGGCATCAATCTGTATGTGGCTTTATTCAAAAAACTGGCTCCTGGTATGAGATCAATATGATGACTCACACTTTTGATCGGTGGTAACAAACGAGGTAGTTCGTCCACTACAATGTCAGGGAACTCTTCCAGCAGTTCCTGAACTTCTTCTGGTAAATCATCTACCCTTGTGCTGGTCAAAATAATTCTCGGTTTCCTAACCACAATGAATTGCGGTTCTTCCTTCTTCTTGAACTCTGTAAGAAGTTTCTTCCCACTCATGAGAAGTACAATGTTTCTTACTTCCGGTTTCACCTCCTTATCCTTAATTGGAAGCAACATGTGAGTCCTCCCATTCTTCTCTAGGGTGTATGTGTTCATTCTCCCATTATGAATCACATTCCTATCATATTGCAATGGTCTACCCAGCAATAGATGAAAAACATCCATAGGAATGACATCACATAATATCTTATCATTATATCCTCCTATCTTGATTTCAACTAAACATTGTTTAGTGACAGTTACCTAGTGTCCTTTTTGTAGCCACGAAACTCTGTATGGGCTTGGATGATCAATCGTCTCCAGCTCCAGCTTCTCTACCATCTCTGTAGAAATGAGATTATCTGTGCTACCACTATCTACAATGACCTTTCATACCCTATCGTTGGTCTTGCAAGCAGTCCTAAAAAGTCTGGTCCTTTGCACTGAAATCTCCACCTCCTTCTCAGGTGTCAAAAGGACTTTTCGCATCATGAACGATCTTTTACCTTCAGCATATTCTGCCTCAACATCCCGCCTCTGTGCCTCGACAATGTGAGCTTCTCCACTCTCCTTCTTTTTATCTGCACACTCATAAGACTTGTGCCCATTATTTCCACACGTGAAGCATGTTATTACTCCACCTCTTCCTCTTCCTCTACCTCTAGTACGAGGAAAAGTGTTATTGTCAGCATAATCTCCTTTCTGCTCAATATGATTCCCTCTTTGTTTAGCATATTTCCCTCTCTGTGAGGTTCCACCTCTCTCAGTTCGAGTTTGTGGTTTCTTCTAGTCTTCCTTGGGCTTTTGATATTTATCCTAGGCAACTGATTTTCCTCTGGGCTGACTTCTACCTCGGCCCCTTTGACTTTGCTTTCGGCTCAGCTTCTCTTCCTCTTTCATAGCCATTTGATAAGAATCTTCCACCGTTCGGATGGTTACCATGCTCATCTCATCCTGGATATCATATCTCAGGCCATTCATGTATCTAGAAACCTTCTCATCATCGCTCTCCCGATGACCTGCCCTGATGTTTAGTTTATAGAATTCCTCAGTGTATTCTTTCATTGTCATCAACTTCTGTCTCAGGTTCTACATTCTCCTAAACAGAGTAATTTGGTAATCTATGGGGATGAATTTCACCTTCAGCTTTGTGATCATTCTGTCCCAGTTCTTGATATTCAGCTTGCCCTTACAATGTCTATCAGCTTGTATTTCATCCCACCACAATGTTGTATGTCCCTTCAATCTTGTGACAACATGCTTGACTTTCTTGTCTTCCTCGACATATTCATAGTCGAAGTATGTGTCTAGAGCTGTAACCAGTCTAGAAGCTCCTCTACATCCAAGTTTCCCTCATAAACTGGAATGTCCATCTTTGCTCTTGCACCCATCCTTGCAATAGCTCTAATCAAACATTCGTTTGATGCATCTTCAACTGCAACTTCTTCTTCACGTTCAACCTCAACTTCACTTTCAGAATCACTAAGATCCCCCGCACCGACTGTGCATCTTTGCGCTGTCTCCATGTCTTCGAGTCTGGCTCGTAGATCGTGCATCTCTCTCTCCATGGATGGATCAGTCATCTGCCTGCCTCTTCTTCTTGGTATTTCCCTCTCCTCTGGTGGATCGGGTGTTTGCATGTACCTTCTCCTTGGTGGCATGGTGAATTCTTCTTCTTCTCTGCTACAGAAAGCAAAGAACCTTTCTGTGCTCTGGTACCAAACTGATGCCGATGCCCTCTACTTCCACAAACCGTAGGTTGGAAGGTCCATGTTAGCAAAAGATATTTCCTTTTTCCACGGCCCGAAGAACTCTAAACAACTCTTCTATTTCCCTGTCGGGAAACCTGCACCCACAACAATCCTTGTGGGATCCCCTCTTTGCACTTAGGATATTGGAATTCACGCTTTCATGAATCCGTAGGTTGAGTGTTGGTCTCTTGAATCCCTGAAACCCGACAACAGTCAACGCTGACCTTTTTCCTTTTCCCTTTCAGGGTTTCCCTATCAAAATTTTGGCATTCATGATATCGAACAACTTGTTTTACCAACCCCCGAATCCCGATTTGCCAAAAATATGATGCACGTGCGAGTTTGGCTTTTCAATGCTTCACCTCATCGGCATTTCGGACTTCGCGGTATCACGAATATTGATGTAATTGTTTCAGGACTTCTTGCCACAAAACTCCAAAATGGCGTGCCACCTTTCCACTCACTGACTCCACTGTGGCCCACACAATCCTCTTAACTTTCGGGATATCGCGTATCAGAATATCACGATTCCTGTTACAATGTTTACGGGACTTCCACCCAGGAAACCTTGATGCACGTATCCGCATGTAAATCCAATGGCCCTCGTGGCTCGGATCTATGGTCCTACCCCTCCTCAGCTTTGACCTTTAAAGAATACTTCATTGTATCTCCCTTGCTCCTCTGTGATATCTGACGCCTCACAGAAATTCGGGAATCGCCCTCTGAGAATTTCGACCGTCCGTTCTTTCTTGCGATTTCTACAAAATGAACCAAGTATTCCTCCATGAAAATGTGTTCACCTGCACCCGAACTTACAACACCTGCTAAACACTCCACGACACAAAATTCCGGTGCTCCTCTTAGATGATTACTCGAAGGTCCTATACCTCCTGAGCTTTCCCTCAGCGTTGAGTCCTAAAGAATAATTTTGCGTGCACTCCTTGCGAAAACCTTACAATACTTCCAAGTACTGAATTTCCTTCGACCCTGTGCACACCTGCAGCAACAGTCTCTCAATGCTTCACTCAGGTTCGCAACCTTGAGGCTTCACTCAACCTGTGCATTCCTTGCACGGATCTTCTGCCAAACTGCACTTCTGAGCGAATGAGAACAAAAGTGACTCTATTTGAACCCTTTGTCAATGCACTCCTTGTGGACAATTCAACTGCACTCCTTACAGGAATCCTTGTTCAGATAGAGAAACAATTGAAACTCATTCCTACTTCCTTTCAGACTTTAAACTCAAACATGAAATCATATACACAGCATATAAAGCAAATGTATAACAGGAAGCAAACATTCACGAGCATATCATTCAGCATCAATACATAGAGAACAAACACGAAACCATTAATTTGAATCAAACTCTTTCTATTAATCCAAATATCTATACATGGGTGTTCTTACACAGCTCTCTGCATGCTCTTCTCTTCTCAACAATGCTGCTTCATCTAATCTTACAATACACAATGAGGGTGTCTATATCCCATTTCCCTCTTGCTCTCTAAAAATGTCTAATCTAGAATTGAATTCTACCTGCTTGCATTAACTACTTTAAATGCCTTCTATCTACTAAGGACGAGAGTGAATCGCTCAAGTTCCATTTACATTATACAAGTGAACTTCATTAAATTTCCACATTTATGTTCGCGCATCAACTCCAAGAGAAATTCAAAATTTGTGTTGGCTTGTCTAGCTGACCTTCGCTTCCGCACTAGCTCGCTTGATGTTGGCGATGCTCCTGCATCAGGAAGCCTCTCCTTCTTGTTGTGTAGACTTAGCCTTGTGCCTCTTGTTTTGCTTTAATTGTGCTCTGAGGATGCAGTTAGATTTATTCATTTCATCAACCAACCACTGAAGGGAGTTGACCTTTGCCTGAAATACTGCATTGTCATGATGAAGGTGTACATCTATTGTCTTCCTCTCTTCCAACTGTTGGAGAAGATGATGTTTTTTTTTTATAGCTTCTCTATGGTTGGGATAGAATTGGTGATCTCCGAGGAAGGCTTAGATCCTTTGAGGGATGTGGAAAATCTATCATTTTTAGGATCTAAAATGGGCATGGGTGAAGTAGGAGTGATGGGAGATTGGTAAGGTGAGGTAGGTTATGATTTTGTTTTCCTTAGTGGATCTAATCCATCCATAGAGACTTCCCTAGGTTTCTTATGAGGTCTCTCAAGGTCGGAGGACACTTGGATGGGATTCTAAGCATGTGGAGGTTTTTCATAAGGCTTGGTTCTTGTGTTCTGGGTACTCTTCCGAAAGGGTTCTTTACCAAATCGATTGGATCCCCTCTTGTTTCTGGGAATGATGGGAAAGTCTTGTTGCATTAATTCTTGAAGCTTTTTAGGTGTAGGATCAAGAGAGATTGAAGGCATTGGGGGGTTAATAATGGGCTTCTTTTGGTCTTTGCTCTTGGTCTTTTTACCCGATGAAGAAGTAAGGATGTCAAAAAGATTTTGGTATTGTTATAGAAAAGAGAAGGTTTCTACAAGAGAGTTTGGAGTTATTGGAGAGTGAGGCTTGGATGGAGAGATAATTTTTAGGCTAAGTGGCTTTTTTTCCTATCTTAACTGTCAAGTGAGGGTTTGCAAATTTGTAGATAAAGGCATCCCAATTTTGTCCCTATTTCTCTAGTTCAGAAAGAACAAAAAGTTTGATCAAACCATGGTGGAAGAGATTGTTGAGGGGATTAGTCACATTTTACCTCACTTGAGAGGACATCTTCTCCAAGCTTTTGAGAAAATAGAAGGGGAAGTTCAAGGGTTTGTTGAACAAAAAATGGGACAACAATCTAAAATGAAAAGCTTTGAAAGTAGAGTATCGACCTTCACATGTAATTAACCTTGTGATGAGAATGAGGGGGTTGACCAATTCTGCCTTTGTCCACTCCTTAGTATACCCTTTTTCTCCTGAAATGCTCTCGAATTTAGGCTTAAACACCTTGTTGTAACTTGAGCACGACAATTGGTGCTTTTTGAACCATCTATCTCCCATTCTTGGGAGCTTTGTTGCAGTAGCTGTTGTTCCTGAGTCTGTACTTAAGGCTTAAAATTACAGTGTCAAGGCATCCGAAACTATGATAAAGGTTGATAAAAGATTTCACTAACCTTCGGTATGGGAAACTAATGAGGATTTCTACATTCTCGTTGTCTAGCTTCCAACTGTTCCTGGGTAATAATATCTTGTTCAATGGCTGCCCATGAATATTCCAATTCCTCCCGGGTGTTCGCAGTTTTAAGGATTGTGTCAAAAAGATTTAAAGCGATATGTATTTGATTGGATAGTCTGGGTTGAATATTAGGTTGAGTTGCTACAGGGACAGTCATTGAGGAATAGTACCGATATGAAAATGATTTAAACAAAAGATTTCAATGTTGTTTCAATTTGGTCAAAATAAAGAGAAACCTTTGCATGAAGAACAAAATAAGAATGCAAACTGAAGGCCCTTTCTCGTAACTGTATTATTTTTTAGTAAAAATATGTGAGGTGAGAGGAAAAACATTTAGCTGTAGATAATGTAAGGTTACTTTTAATAGAAAACTCACACATACATAGAAGAAGAAGTTGACATAGAAATAATTGACATAGTGTAAATGAATATGAAATTCTGTAAATGCAAATTGGTCTTACACCTGCTAATAGTTGGTGCAGAGGAAGGACAAGAAACAATTACATAAAAATGAAATCCTTTCACTATAGTAGTGTTCGTACTAAATTATAGTGATATACATCAATTATGAAGAGTAAAACGAAATGAAACAAGAAACATAACAAAACAAACTTGTAACATAGTCATGACGGAATCGGGAATCTTCAAATTTTCATGTATTAACTTTTCGAATGCAAAAACTCAATTACAATCACTGCCAAAAGGTACAGCCCTTTATTCTTATTTTTGTGGTCTATTTATACAAATTTTTCTCCTCGTGAAACTCAACAGTTTCATAAATTCAATTACAAACGAGAGGAGCCAAATCCATCCACCTCTCCTACTCTATTTTCAAAAAGTACCAGGTGCTTGTCTTTGCGTGGATTTGGTGCATATGATACATTTGTCCACAAACTGGGATACAAGCTGTGAAATTTCTGCTCGACAGCTGGGAGGAGCGAAATCATTCCATCTCTTCTACTATATTTTCAAAAGGTGCCAGGTGCTTGTCTTTGCGTGGATTCGGTACATATGATACATTTGTCCACGAACTGGGATACAAGCTGCGAAGGCTCTGCTTGACAGCTAGCCTCAGAGAAATAGCACTCTCGAGCCAACTGTGGAAGTTTATCACCTATTTGAGTGTCAATGATGTGAAGAGCGCTGAGTTGTGCGCTCGGTTGAATCAAATGTTCATCAACTTGAGCCATATCTACCCTGTCCATCTTAGAGATATGCACCGAATCTCTTTCATTCTTTTCCTTTAGATCGAGGGAGACCTGATCTATATTCATTTGCCTTAGCATCTCCGAGTCACCTCCATTTTCCATTCCTAGCAGCTCGCCATCTATGGTATTGAAAGCTTATTGTAATGCATTAATTACCCTTTGAACCTGTTCCTTGCTTAAGGTAATATTATGTTACCAATCTTTTAACATAATATTACCTCTTGTTTGTTCAGCGATGGTGAGTCCTGGAGAATCTGTCGAAAACCTGTTGTTGGTAGCTATTACCGCCTCTTGAAAAGCAACCCGAGCAGCCTTTGCGTTCCTTTCTTTGACAATCATATTTTCTGAAATATGATGCATTAACACACAATCTTCTCAGATGACCCCCACTTTGTCTAATAGACTTTGTTGTATAGAAGAGATCCTGCCCCTGATATCAATCGCTCAGGATTTAAACCCCTCGACGTCGATCATTTTACTTTCAGCAACCTCTAACTGAGCCTGTAACCCTGTGATCATACTCCTCTACCGATTTGCCTGCACCCGACCATCTCGGATCACTGAACTCGCTTGTTCCAACTTGGTTTTGAGGACTTCAATTTCCTTTTGATCAGCCAATCGGGCTAGTTCTATTTCTCCACTCGCCTAACTCTTAGCGCTTTCTGCGGCCGAAGCTAACCTGGCCTCGAGAGTCTTTATGAGGCAATTCTTTCTTTTTAATTGGAGATTCATCTACTCAACCAAGAACTGATTTGTCGAAGCGTAGGTGCCCAGTGTTCCAGCGATTTCAGTAGCAAGTTGGTCACTTTTCTTGCTCTTGCCATCTGTCATGATTTTGTATTTTTTAACAGTGGACTCTCCCTCTTGATAAATTCTCGCTTCACTACAACTTTCCTCTTTTTGTCAAAAAATAATTCATTAGGAGGGAGTTCCTCTGCCCTTATAGGTCTCAGTTCTTCACCAAATATCCATCCCTCGCTAACATCTCCCTGTGCCGACTGCAAGGGTGTGACAGAGGTGATGGGTTCCCTGATTTTCTTCGCCACCTTTCGTGGTGTGACGAGTGAGTCCTGCTCCTTCGGAGGATTAGAGGTCATCGTCTCAGTTTCTGGATTCTGAATTTCTGGCGGGTCTGTGTTTCTTACTTCCACCTCTGGACTATGTTCCTTGGGTGGGTCAGTAGTTTCTTTTTCTGTTTCGAGATTCTTTTCTTGCTCCCCTTCCTGACATTTTTCGGGGTTAGAAGTTTGGCCCTCAGAACTTTCGGCATCCTTCCCTTTTTCCTCGGAAAGACCCAAACCTCCCAGCACCACGGGAAGACATCTTTTTCTATGCTCCTGAAACTTTAACACAGAGCCCATGTCCTTAGGTGCTAAAGATCTGATCCAAACTAGCACTTCCCCATAGAACCTCACCCCTCGGAAAATATCATCCGAGGGTGAACACTCGTGTTCAAACTTCTTCAATCCACAATTCTCCAAATGGGTGCTTACAATTCTCTGAAGATCATGCTTTTTGTACTCAATAGAGACCAAACTCAAGTCTTATAAGGTTGCAGCCTCAGCCTTAGCATGTCCAAAATCCAATAAAGAATAAGAATTTAGTCGAATGGGGAAAAATGACCATACCTTCTTCGATGATGCTTTAAGCTCTTTGCTTACTCCGCCAATCACCATTTGTTGGGCAATATTGCGACAGGCCAGCTTGTCGGGAATGAACAGCGGTAGCGCAAGCGGAGGAACAGCAGCCCCAAAAATTCTGAAATAGGAGAACTCTTCTTCTACGTACCAGTCTGCGATACGACTCATATTCGCAACAATGCTATCCGAGATGCGAGGTGGAAAACGACCAAAAATGGCGATGTGCAGAGGCACCATCACCCAATTGAAAATCTCATAAATAAATTTATTTGCGTTATTTTCCCACAGTTTATCGTGGTATTCATGTACAATTTTTTCGTGGGTTCGACTCCAAGACCAATTCATCAAAGGGAAAGGCGTCATGGAGCATATCGTGTCCATGACATACGTAGACATGAAGAATGAGGATGGTCTCCCGGCTACCTTTTGCTCCCGATACTCTGTGACCCTGTTGAACAAACTGTCGGAGAGTATCCGCGTCCAATTAAATGAGGAACCTTCTGCTACCCGAAAGATGAGAGGTACCCACTGGATGTAAAAATGCGCAGTATCCTCCCTTCCGAAAAGTCCGCATGTCATCATCGCCACATACATATACTTTGGCTCTAGAGAAGCAATTGAATACACGCCCTTTTCATTCGCTCTGAATTTCGTGGAGCGCGAAACCCAATCTTTTATCAAACTAGGCATGGTTTTTTCATACTCTTCACACTCCTTTTTGAATTCCTCCAGGAATTTAGTGCCATATGTGTATTCAGAAGTTGCTAGGAGCTTATACATAGATTGGATATGCTTTGGTCTGAAAGTCCCGACCGTGGTCCGTCGGTCATTTATGATAGTTCTGGTGGGCAGGTCTATGTGATCCAATGCCCATCAGATCATGCCGTAGTATGGGAGAAAACGTGGTCTGGTTGCAACCAGGTGCATACCAGATTGAACAATTGTCTTGTATTTAGGGTTCAGGTCATCCTTTATATTATCATTGTCATCGGAGTCTGAATAGTTCACCAATTCAGATTGTAGAATATATGAAACAAACGACCAGTTGGGTACTGAGCCGCCAGTCCGAGGTGAAGTATCTGAGATGTTGTCTGAACCCTGCGCTGCAACCTCGACATTCACTTTCGCCGCTCTCCTTGGAGCCATGGCTGAAGCTTGCTTTTTCGCTCTTCTGCAATAGACCTTTATATACATGCGGAAATGAGTTCCCTCAGAGAAAGGTGAGCTCTGTGCACTTATGAGAAATGTTTAAAATAGAATGAAACTCTCGTATATATTTGAAAACCCCATACCTTTTGAAATAAGTCTGTCAAATCGCAAATAAAACCAAATTTATTGTATAAATCCAATCTTATTTATTCATGGATTTACCCTAATTCTTCATTAATGTCATCAATGTGCGGCGGCTTGACAGGCAATCGGGTTATGGAGAGCAAGTAAATACCTCGTGAAGTGTGCCGACCTCGATGTGCGGGATGTAACTTGTTTAATTTAAAATTACAAATCTTAACGACTTAAATAATTTTCTCACTTTTCACTGCATCATGAATTTCTTTTTCACATTTTGACTCTTCAACTCGCGAGACCGCGAGTGCCAATTTTAATGTAATTAACGGTAACTGTGATTTGGAGCATCCTTAATTATATAATTAATTTACTCACCATATCGCGACTCGAGAATTCAAGGACAGACTTTTGGGAAAATGATATGCAGAGTCGCGATATCGCGATGTGATGATAATTAAGGCTTGAATTATGAGAAGGAAATCTTAGATTAGGCGACTAATTAATCTCTCTATAATCATGTCGCAACTTCGTGAATCGGGTTTTTTGACACCTTAACTTTACGAAAGAAAGTGTCGAGTGGCGATGCGCCGAGAACCAAAATTAACCATGGTTAATTTTTTACCTTTGTTCCTTGACCAAGGTTCTCACAAAAGTTACCGTGTTCTCGGCTATCGGGGCTGTAAGAACAAAAACTTGGCTTCAACGAATGCCGAGGCGCGAAATATCGATGATGTCTAATCATGGGTTAAAGGTTTTACCCTAGTCAATGCCTTGGGCGAAAAATAAACACGAGTTCGCAGTTTCGCGACTCGGGTCTTGTGAATTCAAAGATTAAAATATCCGACGTGCGAGACACCGAAATAAACAAAAGAGCGAGCATACCTGCGAGAATGGATCTGTTTTGAAAGTGAAAAAGAATTGCTATCCAGGTGACAATATTTCAGAGTTTTAAGATTTCGGAAGGAAAAGAAAAACAACTTTAGACCTCAAGTATCGAAAATTGAAAATTGCACGAGGTAAAAAACAAGGGCGGCTCCAACATAGGCTCCAACTAGGGATCCCGCTTCCCTGTGAGGCAGGAAGAACAGTAGACCGGGTGCCAATATTGGGTAAATGGAGTCATAGGCTAAAATCAACAGAAAAATTTCAAGGAAAAAAATAGAAAGGGGGAGGAGATCTTCGTTTGGTACCCCAGAAATTTTTCGAACTCAGATACTCTTTCCAAACACAGCTGAAGTTACTTCCACAACTTCCCTTTCTCACTACTCACTTAAGAGACGCTTTAAGACAGTCAAAACAACCCTAAGATATTCAACAGATCTTATGATTCTCATCTTGCATTAAAAGAATGCTATTATACAATTATAAATAGGAAAGTCCCATCGGAATTTGGGGAAATGATCAGGCTTTCAGAAAGTGTTGGTTACCAGAGTAGATTGATATTTATGTGTAACAGCCTTACATATCTCTCAGACATTTCTTCACTTCCAGCGAGCCTGTTCAGTACCCCGGTGAAGTTGTCTGACCCCTTTTTCACTGAATTTCTTTTCACCACTTCGGAAAATATTTATGCGTTTAAACGCTAAGACGAGGGCAATCATTTCTGAATTTCCTTTCATCATCTTAATGGACTAGGTGGGGGCAATCATTTTTGAATTTCCTTTCACCACCTGTCTTAGTATTTACTTTAAAAACACGAAGATGGGAGCAATCAGTTTATATCAGGGCTAAGATCTGTGTAACATTTTTTATCAGAGGCCTGTCCACTTATTTTGATTACTCGGTATCAACCTTCTTTTGACCCTCACAAGACCTTTCGTTCTTAGGGAGACAGGGGAAAATGATGAAATTTTAAGGAACATCTTGTTCAAGCAAGCTTTGATTTTTTTGACGCTGTTGAAAAAACCTAGGAAAGTTAGGATTGCTATAAACGTTCCTTAGCTTAGCAAAAGAACAAGTAGTTGTGAAGACCAGCTTTCTTATTAAGATCTGCTTCGGAATCCCTGAGGTATGAAACAAAAAACCTTTATCCCTTCCCAAAGGCTTGGGAAGATAGTGACTCACTAAAAGTTAGGCCCAAATATAGACAGAAAACAAGGTAGCAATTCAATGGCTTAATATACAAAAGGTCACAACAGTTTGGGACTAGTTTTCGAATGCATTTGGGAACAAAAATTATGATTGACTGTTTCTTTTGGGTTTAACATATTCATTCAAATTTAGTTTGAAGATCATGAAGCCAAAAATAATCCTGTTATCTAACCTTTTATATTGCAATTTGAACAATATTACCTTAGATTGCTAAAACAACCTTTCATGACCTGTGTATTGAGAAAACTCACCTCTGTCTTTTCAATTTCTTCGTGGACTATGAATTATCTTATGTATCACCTATTTTATGTTGTTCTATTTCCAACACCGACCTTCACATTATTTTTTATGCAAGTTTCATCCTAGGCTGGAATCCTGCAAAAACAAATACGAATATGATTGAAAAATGTGTCGAAATTTTAGGAACGAAAACCAAAAATTGAAAATAAATGTTTGAACAAAAACATAAATATGTACACAAATTCATAATAAAATTTATTTATTTACAAATATATATATAATTTTTTATTTTTTTATTTTATTTTATTTTCTATCCGACGACTGTCAAGTCATGTAGTGCTTTAGATATTTCTCGTTGACAGGGGCACTGAGAATTTCTCCATCAATATTTTCCAGAAGAAAGGAATTCTTTCCTTCTGGAGCCGAGACCCTGAATGGTCCATACCAAAGGTGGTCAAATTTTCCATGCTTTGTGGTTTCTTCCCTTCTTGTATCCCATATTAACACCAAGTTACCTGGGAGGAACTCTCTGTCCTTTGCCTTAAGATCGAACAATGCTTTCATATCGTCTTGATATTTTTGTATTTTCTCATCAACCTCCACTCTGAGCTGTTGAACCTCAATCAGTTGGTTAATTCTTCTGGTTACATGATTGGGCTCTTCGTTTTGATCCTACCATAATTTCATCATTGGCAATGCTAAGTTTATAGGTAGAACCGCCTCGGTCCCATATACCATTTGAAACAGCGAAATGTCGATAGACCTTTTAGTGCTGATGCAGTTTGCCCACAATGCGTGCTTCAAATGTACATGCCAGGACCTCTTGTTTTCGTTTAGTACCTTTTTTATTACGTTTACCAGGCTCTTATTAGATGATTCAGCCAGCCCATTTCCTTGAGGGTAATAAGCAGTAGAATGGATGAGAATGATACTGTACTTTTGGCAGAATTTGATCATAGCCATGGACTTGAACGCCTGGGCGTTGTCGGTAACAATCTTTCCGGGACACCCAAATCTTGACAAGATGTTATCTTCCAAGAAGTCGATCACCACCGAGTCTGTTGCCCTTTCAGTTGGAATTGCTTCCACCCACTTTGTAAAATAATCTGTGGCTGTTAAGATCCACTTATGCTGAGCACTGGAATGGGGATTAATTTCCCCTATGAAGTCTAATCCC
This sequence comes from Picea engelmannii, assembly GCA_009831015.1. Classification (NCBI taxonomy): domain Eukaryota; kingdom Viridiplantae; phylum Streptophyta; class Pinopsida; order Pinales; family Pinaceae; genus Picea; species Picea engelmannii. The sequence goes on along the minus strand of ML790324.1, from coordinate 250,098 downwards.
CATTGTTGAAACGAGGCTTCAGTTTTGACTGGAACGAGTGGTAGTGCAGGGAGTTTCTGCTTACCAGCGAATATTTGACACGAGCAACAGGCACGTACTTTGGCATTGACGTCTGAAAATAGTTTCGGCCAATAGTATCCGGCCCTCAAGATCTTATAGGTCGTGGCTCTCCATGCATGATGTCCTCCACAGATTCCTTCATGAAATTCTTCTATGACCCGTGGAGTTTCCGACTCAACCAGACATACCAGTAAGAACCCGAGTGGATCCTTCCAGTATAGTTGATTTTCGGAGATGCAATATTTTACAGCGTGGAGTTTTAAGGTTCTGTATTTGGCTGGTGTTAGTCCATCTGGACATTTCAGGTTTAACAAATAGAAAACTATATCTTTATACAAGTCTGATGACATGAATTTTTCTTCAAGCTCGCTTGGATATGTTTGGTCATCCGGTTCTTGCAAACGTGTGTCTCTGTCTGCCCCCTGTAGGAAATTGATTTCAACATCTCTAAGGTTCGAATCAGCCAAGATTTTGGCCAGACCCTTTCCCTTTATCAATTTAGTAGGCTTGATTTCCAGATCAAATTCTTGTATCTTAGCGAGCCAACACCCTCGTTTTCCATCATTGTCCGGCTGTACCAATATATCCTTCACAACGCTGGTTGGTACGTACGCGATAATTTTTGAATGTAGAACGTAAGTTCTGAATGCTTTTAGCTCTTTCACGATTGCGTATGATTGTTTTTCTATTATATCATATTTTAGTTCGGCGTCTCTAAGGCTCTTTCTAAAAAACGCGATCGGGGGTTCAAAGCCTTGATTTTCTTTTTGCAGCAACACCGCGACGATAGTATGTTGAGAAGCGAATGAGAAGATGAGGAAATATTTCAAGTAATCTGGGCTTGTTAACATAGGTGCCTCACTGATGACTTTTTTAGTACGCTCGAACGATGCTTTAGCCTCGGTCGTCCAATTTACTCTGCTATCTTTCTTCAACATTCCTGTGATCAATTTGACAATCTCAGCAAAATTTGGTATAAACCTTCGTAAAAAATTTATTGTACCTAAGAAAGATTGAATTTCTTTAACGTTTCTAGGAATACTGATAGTTTGTATCGCTTCAAACCTCTTAGGATCAATCTTGATCCCATATTTAAATATGATATGCCCCAAAAGCTTACTTTCCCGCATAGCGAAATGTGATTTCTTTGGGTTCAAAGATAGACCATACCTGCGGCATTTTTCGAAAGTCTGTTTTAAATGGATCAAATGTTCTTCATCGGTTTTAGAAAAAACCGTCAAATCGTCGAGGTAGATTACTACGAACTTATCTCTTTCTCCGACGAAAGCGATGTCCATGGCGCGCTGGAAGGTAGCCCCTGGATTCATTAAACCAAAAGGCATTTTATCATACATGAATGTACCCCATGGTGTGATGAAAGCGGTTTTTTCTCTGTCTTGCTTGTTCATGGCAATTTGGTTGTACCCAGAAAACCCATCTATCATAGACATTCGATTTGCTTCAACTACCCTTTCTAGGACGTGGTCCATTTTAGGAAGTGGATAATTATCTTTAAGAGAGGACCTGTTCAAGTTCCGGAAATCCACACACAGTCTAATTTCTTAGTTCTTTTTTCTAATAGGGACCAAATTTGCCACCCAGTCTGAGTATCTTAGAGGTACAATTATTTTCTTGTCTAAGAGATTCTTAACTTCCTTTTCAATAACGGGCAACAAAATGGGGTTAAACTGCTTGAGCTTTTGCCTAAAAGGCTTGACTCCGTGCTTCAAAGGTATCTTGTGCTCAATTATAGAAGTATCATATGTTCGAAGCTCATCGTAGGACCAGGCGAAAACATCTTTATACTGTCTGAGTAGGTCTCTGTATTGTTCTTTTACCTTGGGAGGGAGGAATTTAGATATCTTTACTATCCTGGAGTCTTTTTCAGCTCCTATGTTACAATCCTCCACTTCTTTTGGTTGGGGCTACAAAGTGGACTTCACAGGTATGTCGTTCTGATCGAAGAGTCTTTCCAGAGGGATTAAGCCTTTCAGGATTTGGTTATTTTTAAGGACCAACATGTGATGATATGCTATTTTTTCTCGGAAGGCTCCAGGATCTTCATCTTCTTGCATAATCCACATCGGGTCATTTTGGTTTTCTTGGTCTGGATGGGTTTCAGAGAACTCACCTATTGCTATAAGAAATTTCTGAATTTGTTCGTCATCTTCAAAGACTTGCCAATGTCGAACATTGTCTGGTATAGAGGGTTTATATCTGATTTCAATATGATATTTCAGTTTAACATTTGTGGGAGGGGAAAAGGTTGAGGCTGCCTTAGCCAATGCGTCAGCATGTAGATTCTCTGTGCGAGGAATAAAATGGATTTTTATAGATGAGAAAAAATTCTCCATTAAATCCCAAGCACAATTTCTATATGTTCTCAATCTGGGATGTTTGGCTAGGTATTGTCGGTTTACTTGTCTTACTATCAATTCAGCGTCACCGTAAACCTCCAAGTTTTTTATGTTTAACTTCTTTGCAGCCTCTAAACCTAAGACTAATGCTTCATACTCGCATACTTTATTGGTGTAATCAATGTCCCACTGCAAACGATATGAGAAAGGAACGATAAACTTACCTTCGGGTGCTACCAAAAGTATGCCAGCACCAGCTCCTTCAGAAGATGAAGCGCCATCGAAGTACATTTTCCAGATACCATTTTTGCATAGTTCTTCAGTCAAGGGGCTAAGCTCTTCCTGCTTCATATCAATTTCTTCTGGACACCCATCCAAACCATCATCAAATGAAAATATGAAATTTCCCAGATCTTGATCTGCAACGTAAATGGGAAAGTTATTTGGATTCTGAGGATCACTGACAGTATACGCTAATCTTGTTTCTCGGTACAAACGGGTAAACTGACCACTGAAAATTGGAATTGTGGCATATGACATGTCTAGTTGTAGAGAACCCCCCAACTTGGCTCCCCATGATCTGGATAACAACATACCATATTTGGGGGGAATATCTACAATAACCACATCCATCAGGATACTCTTGACCGGGACCTGAGCTAGGGTAACTACCAGGTCTTTAATCATTCCCATACATTTAACCTTTCTTGAATCAAATGAATATAGGTCTCCATAGGGTCTAGTGATCTAGAGCCCTAGCCTCTCCATTATAGTTTTAGGCATAACATTATGTGAAGCCCCAGAGTCTAACATGCAGTTATGCAGTAGCTGGTCATGTATATTCAGGGTGATATAGAAAGCGGCGACGTTGTCTTTGAATCCCTCGAAATGAGGACCAAAGGTGATGTTAGGTCTATCATCTTCTAGGTTGATAACGTCGAAGTGACTTTCTGGCTCATAAACACCTATCACTTTGGAAATTTGCTTCTGATAAGTGGGGTTTTTTGCTAATTCTACCAAAGGAATCGGTATCTTAATTTTATTTAATTCATTTTCAAAATTGTAAGATGTATTGGCCTTGTCCGTTTCTTTGGTTAAGACCTCCGATCTTTTTTATTCCGACTTGTTTGTATGGATCGCTTTATCACTTGTGACCTTAGTCAAAGATGTAACTTTATCTATCGGTCTTGTTTCCTTTGTTTGGGTTTCATCTTTTTTCACCTCAGACTTTTGAGTCTTTGCTATCTTGACTTTATTGCTGGGTAACAATGTCTCTTCCAAAGGAGGTTCATGAGGTTGACCCCTTTGCATGATTCTCTTAGGTTGTTCAGTTGAGGTGGGCTTATTTTTAGATCTTAGATTGTATCTGGGTTGAACATCAGCTGCTATCATTTCTGTTTCTGGTTGAGATACACAGAGGTCAGTGTGATCACCTCCTTCTTCTTCATTAGATGGTTGAGGAGTATTCAAAGATTTCTCATAGTCTCCCCTGGTCAGAAATGGTTGCGAACATTCATCACCGAAACATGCAACTTCATCTTCCGAATATCTGAAATCTTGGAGGTCACTTGCTCCTATAAAATTTTCGTTTTTTAGTGGAGCTTGTATTTTTTGATCTTCATTCTTTATTTGTTTCTGTTGATTTTGGGGATTTGGGTTTCTCCTGAAGTCTCTTTTGTTAGAAGAATCATCTTTAGCCTGATCCAACTCCATCCTAGAGATTTTGTTAGACAGATCTTTAATTATTCGGGCCATATCATCCACTCTGTTGTCAGTGTATCTATTTGACCCAGAAGGACCCGCTGGTTTCGTATAGCATCTATTATCACGGTTGACTGTTTCTAGTTTAGCCTTTAACTTACCTGAAGCCATCACATTAGATTCTATTTCAACAACATCGTCTTGCATTATATTCAGGGTGGCTCCTCTTCTTTCTCGCAAAAGTAGTGCAAAATCAAGTTCGAAAGCTCCCGCAAAAGTTACTTTGGCTGAGGGTTCAGACGGTTTAACAACGGCTGGAATTTTATTATAAAGTTTGTTAAATATCAGAATAAATTCCATAACGGTTTCTGAGTTCTTTTTCTTTAGGGACCCAAACTCGGTAAGGTAGTATAAGTGATCCTTTCGCTCTCCCCATTGTCTGAGGAAAGCATCTTCCAAGGCATCATATGTCTGAATAGAAGATGCAGGAAGGCTCCGAAACCAAGTTTGGACCTGTCCTTTAAAGGTTTGGACAAATAGTCTCGAATAGACATCTTCGTGCTCAATACCACAGATGTCTGTGAACTAGTCAACAAAGTTTATATGCTCGGTTGCGGTTAGATCTCCCTCTCCTGTGAACTTAGGAAGATTTTTGATGTAGTTGTCAGGTAAATCATGGAGGGGAACGGGTAAAACCAAGGGAGCGTATCTCACTGCTACTTTTGCAAATACTTTGGGAGGAGGGACATTCGGTCATCCTCCATCTCCTCCTCCAACGCCTGCCATAGACTTAGGGCTAGGAAATGATGGTGTAACACACTCTTTTGAATCGGGTGAAACTAGGAAGTTCTGTCGAAGAAAGACTGGTGTGTCAAATGACAACGATCTTTCTAAAGGACCCTTTCCCTTGTTTATAGATGAGAAAGTCTGATGGGTCTCACTCCTAAATTCAGAGTAGTTTGTTTCTGAGTCTTTGGTATCAGACAGAGGGTTGCAGGAAGTAGGAGGTTCTGAAGGGAATTTAGTCTTTAAAAGTGGGGTTTCGGGCTTATCAACTGCAGCGATTTCCTCAAACGAGCCTCTCGCTCTTAAAAAATTTTCAGGATTATTAATAGGCGTAATCATCTTTCCACCCAGGTTCTGTCTGGTATACTTTCTACCAGACGCCATTTTGTGTTTCAGTGGAGTCGCCAAGTGAAATATTTTTTTTTTTTAAATCCTTAAAACTGTGTGCACTCTATGTTCACTATCAAAGAGTAACACTATCAACAAAATAGTTTGTCGTTTTCCCAGGGAAAATATTTCGTAACTTTGCTCCCCGGCAACGGCGCCAGAAGTTGTTGTTCCTGAGTCTGTACTTAAGGCTTAAAAGTACAGTGTCAAGGCATCCGAAAGTATGATAAAGGTTGATAAAAGATTGCACTAACCTTCGGTATGGGAAACTAATGAGGATTTCTACGTTCTCATTGTCTAGCTTCCAACTGTTCCTGGGTAATAATATCTTGTTCAATTGTTGCCATGAATGTTCCAATTCCTACTGGGATACAAGCTGTGAAATTTCTGCTCGACAGCTGGGAGGAGCGAAATCATTCCGTCTCTTCTACTATATTTTCAAAAGGTGTCAGGTGCTTGTCTTTGCGTGGATTCGGTACATATGATACATTTGTCCACGAACTGGGATACAAGCTGCAAAGGCTCTGCTTGACAGCTGGCCTCAGCAAAATAGAACTCTCGAGCCAACTGTGGAAGTTTATCACCTATTTGAGCATCAATGATGTGAAGAGCGCTGAGTTGTGTGCTCGGTTGAATCAAATGTTCATCAACTTGAGCCATATCTACCCTGTCCATCTTAGAGATATGCACCGAATCTCTTTCATTCTTTTCCTTTAGATCGAGGGAGAACTGATCTATATTCATTTTCCTTAGCATCTCTGAGTCACCTCCATTCTCCATTCCTAGCAGCTCACCATCTATGGTATTGAAAGCTTCTTGTAATGCATTAATTACCCTTTGAACCTGTTCCTTGATTAAGGTAATATTATGTTACCAATGTTTTAACAGAATATTACCTCTTATTTGTTCAGCGATGGTGAGTCCTGGAGAATCTGTCGAAAACCTGTTGTTGGTAGCTATTACTGCCTCTTGAAAAGTGACCCGAGCAGCCTCTGCATTCCTTTCTTTGACAGTCAGATTTTCTGAAATATGATGCAGTAACACGCAATCTTCTCGGATGACCCCCACTTTGTCTAACAGACTTTGTTGTACAGAAGAGATCCTACCCCTAATATCAATCACTCGGGATTTAAACCCCTCGACGTTGATCATTTTACTTTCAGCAACCTCTAACTGGGAATGTAACCCTGTGATCATACTCCTCTGCTGATTTGCCTGTACCCGATCATCTCGGATCACTGAACTCGCTTGTTCCAACTTGGTTTTGAGGACTTCAATTTCCTTTTGATCAGCTAATCGGGCTATTTCTATTTCTCCACTCGCCTGAATCTTAGCGCTTTCTGCGGCCAAAGCTAACTTGGCCTCGAGGGTCTTGATGAGGCGATTCTTTCTTTTTAATTAGAGATTCATCTGCCCAACTGAGAACTGATTTGCCGAAGCGTAGGCACCCAGTGTTCCAGCAATTTTAGTAGCAAGCTGGTCACTTTTCTTTCTCTTGCCATCTGTCATGATTTTGTATTTTTTAACTGTGGACTCTCCCTCTTGATAAAATTCTTGCTTCACTACAGCTTTCCTCTTTTTGTCAAAAAAAAATTCATTAGGAGGGAGTTCCTCTACCCTTATAGGTCTCAATTCTTCACCAAATATCCATCCCTCACTAACATCTCCCTGTGCCAACTGCAAGGGTGTGACAGAGGTGATGGATTCCCTGATTTGCTTCGTCGCCTTTCCTGGTGTGATGAGTGAGTCCTACTCCTTCGGAGGATCAGAGGTCATCGTCTCAGTTTTTGGATTCGAAATTTCTGGCGGTTCTGTGTTTCTTACTTCCACCTCTGGACTATGTTCCTTGGGTGGGTCAGTAGTTTCTTTTTCTGTTTCAGGATTCTTCTCTTGCTCCCCTTCCTGACGTTTTTCGGGGTTAGAAGTTTGGCCCTCAGAAATTTCAGCATCCTTCCCTTTTTTCTCGGAAAGACCCAAACCTCCCAGCACCACGGGAAGACATCTTTTTCTATGCTCCTGAAACTTTAACACAGAGGCCATGTCCTCGGGTGCTAAAGATCTGATCCAAACTAGCACTTCCCCATAAGACCTTGCCCCTCGAAAAATATCATCCGAGGGTGAACACTCTTGTTCAAACTTCTTCAATCCACAATTCGCCAAATGGGTGCTTAGAATTCTCTGAGGATCATGCTTTTTGTACTCAATAGAGACCAAACTCAAGTCTTCTAAGGTTGCAGCCTCAGCCTTAGCATGTCCAAAATCCAATAAAGAATAAGAATTTAGCCGAATGGGGAAAAATGGCCATACCTTCTTCAATGATTCTTTAAGCTCTTTGCTTACTCCGCCAATCACCGTTTGTCGGGAAATCTCGTGACAGGCCAGCTTGTCGGGAATGAACAGCGGTAGTGCAAGTGGAGGAACAACAGCCCCGAAAAATCTGAAATGGGAGAACTCCGCTTCTACGTACCAGTCCGCGATATGAATCATATTCGCAGCAATGATATCCGAGATGCGAGGTGGTGAACGACAAAAAATGGCGATGTGCAGAGGCACCATCACCCAGTTGAAAATCTCATAAATAAATTTATTTGCGTTATTTTCCCACAGTTTATCGTGGTATTCATGTACAGTTTTTTCATGGGTTGGACTCCAATCCCAATTCATCAAAGGGAAAGGCGTCATGGAGCATATCGCATCCATGACATACGCAGACATGAAGAATGAGGATGGTCTCCCGACTGCCTTTTTCTCTCGATACTCTGTGACCCTGTTGAAAAAACTGTTGGAGAGTATCCGCACCCAATTAAATGAGGAACCTTCTACTACCCGAAAGATGAGAGGTACCCACTGGATGTAAAAATGCACGGTATCCTCCCTTTTGAAAAGTCCGCATGTCATCATTGCCACATACGTATACTGTGGCTCCAGTGAAGCAATTGAATACACGCCCTTGTCATTCGCTCTGAATGTCGCGGAGCGCGAAACCCAATCTTTTATCAAACTAGGCATGGTTTTTTCATACTCTTCGCACTCCTTCTTTTTGAATTCCTCCAGGAATTCAGTGCCATATGTGTATTCAGAAGTTGCTGGGAGCTTATACATAGATTGGATATGCTCTAGTCTGAAAGTCCCGACCGTGGTCTGTCGGTCATTTATGATAGTTATGGTGGGTAGGTCTATGTGATCCAATTCCCATCGGATCATGTCGTAGTATGGGAGAAAACATCGTCTGGTTGCAACCAGGTGCATACCAGATTGAACAATTGTCTTGTATTTAGTGTTCAGGTCGTCCTTTACATTATCATTGTCATCGGAGTCTGAATAGTTCACCAATTCAGATTGTAGAATATCTGAAACAAACGACCAGTTGGGTACTGAGCTGCTAGTCCGAGGTGAAGTATCTGAGATGTTGTCTGAACCCTGCGCTGCAACCTCGGCATTCGCTTTCGCCGCTCTCCTTGGAGCCATGGTTGAAGCTTGCTTTTTCTCTCTTCTGCAATAGACCTGTGTATACATGCGGAAATGATTTCCCTCGGAGAAAGGTGAGCTCTGTGCACTTATGAGAAATGTTTAAAATAGAATGAAACTCTCGTATATATTTGAAAACCCCGTACCTTTTGAAATAAGTCTATCAAATCACAAATAAAACCAAATTTATTGTATAAATCCGATCTTATTTATTCGTGGATTTACCCTAATTCTTCATTAATGTCATCAATGTTCGGCGGCTTGATAGGCAATCGGGTTATGGAGAGAAAGTAAATACCTCGTGAAGTGTGTTGACCTCGATGCGCAGGATGTATCTCGTTTAATTTAAAATTACAAATCTTAACGACTTAAATAATTTTCTCTCTTTTCACTGCATCGTGAATTTCTTTTTCACATTTTGACTCTTCAACTCACGAGACCGCGAGTGCCGATTTTAACGTAATTAACGGTAACCGTGATTTGGAGCATCCTTAATTATATAATTAATTTACTCGCCATATCGCGACTCGGGAATTCAAGGACAGACTTTTGGGAAAATGATATGCAGAGTCGCGATATCGCGATGTGGCGATAATTAAGGCTCGAATTATGAGAAGGAAATCTTAGATTAGGCGACTAATTAATCTCGCTATAATCATGTCGCAACTTCATGAATCAAGTTTTTGGACACCTTAACTTTACGAAAGAAAGTGCCGAGTGGCGATGCGCCGAGAACCAAAATTAACCATGGTTAGTTTTTTACCTTTAGTCCTTGACCAAGGTTCTCACAAAAGTTACCATGTTCTCGGCTATCAGGGTTGTAAGAACAAAAAATTGGCTTCGAAGAATGTCGAGGCGCGAAATCCCGACGATGTCTAATCATGGGTTAAAGGTTTTACCCTAGTCAATGCCTTGGGCGAAAAATAAACACGAGTTCACAATTTCGCGACTCAGGTCTTGTGAATTCAAAGATTAAAATATCTGACTTGCGAGACCCCAAAATAAACAAAAGAGAAAGCATACTTGCGAGAATGGATCTATTTTGAAAGTGAAAAAGCATTGCTATCCAGACAACAAGATTTCAGAGTTTTAAGATTTCGGAAGGAAAAGAAAAACAACTTTAGACCTCAAGTATCGAAAATTGAAAATTACACGAGGTAAAAAACAAGGGCAGCTCCAACAGTAGCAATGGACTCTTTTGTGACTTCAAAGGTAAGAGACCCTACATGTGTTTTCTTACCATAAAAACCAACTCCAAATTGCATAGAGAGGTCATCATCGTGGCCCTGCAAGCTAGACATAAATGGTCCCCAACCAGCGTGCAAAAACACTTCTCTGCACTATGCAAATTCGGGAATGGTGAACAAGTATTCATAGGAGGAGGGTTTGTATCTCCTGGGCATTATGACATAGGGAATTCACCAAGCAAGGGAATAATCGAGCCAAGCAGTGGCACGGATTGATCACAGGCCATATGCGTTTTGGACAAAGGACGAGATGGCAGAGGTTGGGCGCGATTTATTAACGCAGAGGAGAGAAAATGGCAAGGGAAAATCGAGATAATGGTTTCCCAGCCTAATTTTGGATGCATCTATAGTGGAGTAGGTTACCCACATGTGCGCAAGAGCTGCCATGTGTGGATAATTTGAATTCGAAGGCTCGATTTTTGAGCAATCTAATGGTGCGTATTTAGATCAATGTTCAAGTCTTTTGACTTGGACATGTGATCATAAACATATGAATCATATTTTAATCAATTACTACAACCAATTTAATTGAATGTAAGTGAATTATGGTTACGTGGAATCTAGGACAGTTACTAGTATGTAATTCACATGGCACCTAGTTCAGCACCTCACACGACACTTCATTAGGTACCTCATACGGTACTTCATCCGGTACCTTTGTGTTAAGTGCATTTTCACCTCTTATAATGGATAGCCTACAACTTTGAAGTGTTTTTGACAATCACAGTAGTTAATGAGCAGAGTCAATATTCTCCATGCTCATTCAATATTCTTTCATATGACATATAATATCAAAAACCTACAATGAACAGGTTATAGAAAGCATAAAACATGTCTTGTCAAACCTACAATATGCATTTTGTAATGAAACAATAAACCGATAAAGAGTGGTTTGTTAAGTATGTGTTTAGTAATTTATAGCACATGGGAGTTAAGAATTTAAAAATAATCATGACTATCAATGTAATAACCTGTATCATAGAAATAATACAAAATAATTCTTGCAAAGATCTATTTCTCTAGGAAATGATCATTTGTCAGCTCATGAACCCCTCCCCCACACCTAAGTATTGTGACACCTCATAATCAAAAGTATAGGAAATCAATCAATATCCCCCAATAGCCAAAGATTTATAGTATGTCAACTGTAAAGATAAAATTTTACAGCTTGGTCTGACGAGACAGTTAGAAGATGGCCCCACCTATAGGATAAGGGATCCTCTATATAGATAAGAAGAGGTAGGCAAGAGAGTGTCAAGATAGTATTAGAGTTATTTCCGAATGGAAAGTGGATGAGATTCATTAACCTTAGCTTAACCACACATACTTCATGTCAGTTGTGTCTGCAAGTAATGTCATACATCAGGACAAGTTTAAATTTATTATTTATTTTTTTTCAGATTACCATCCTCTCTAGATAGAATGCCCTGCTGCCATCAATCATGTTCAGTACTTCGACGGGTTTACCTAGTCATACCATAGGCCAGTACTCGCTTCCAACAGACCTTTTCAGTATCCTGATGGGTTAGCCTCTTAAACCCTCAAAGATTGGCCCTCCATCTTTTAAGATTTTAGTATAAGATTGCTTATGCAAGAAGATGGGGGAACAACTCTGAAACAACTTTTTCTATCTTTTTCTTTTTAATTGGGATGATATTTATGTTAGAGGATGAATTTCCATTATATTATTAGTGATTTTCTCATTGTAAGGGGTACTTAAGCAGATGGGGCCTATCTAAAGATATGATATAATCAAGTTATTTAGTGTGTAGTGGATGGTACCATCGACAAAGAACAAAAAGGTATATCTAGGCTCAACTCACTTTCTTCTTTTGTAATTATTATGATGTTTCCATGACTAAATACTAATTATACCTCCTTGTTACTCTTTGATAAAGACACTTGACTCACTTACTCAGGTTTCATGGAAAAACTGTACAAGAGACCTCTAGGCTTGATAGTTATGGTATCACTTCCTTATACAGTGGTGAAGAGTTTCAAGAGAAACTGCTTTAGAATTCCAAAAAATGATAATTATTGCAAAAACATGGCTAATTACAGTAAGTCAATATTCATTTGATGCTTTAGAAGAAACAAAATTCAAGTGTAATAATGTTTTGAAGAAGGATCCTTGAAACTGTGTACTCCTGGTGAAATAAATACTTACAGAAATATCTAGAATTGCCTTATTAACAAAATGCAAAAACTACTTACATATATACAGTAGGAAATTTAGAAATTTTTTCAAGAACAAGGGACGACTTCCCCATCTACTAAGGCCAATGCCTTGTCAGTTGACATGACCTGTACAAAATCTTTTCTGGAAATGGTCTTATGATAAAACTTAAGTCAGTGTCCATTTACCACAAAGGAGACTTGTTCATTGTCAATTGTTTTAATTTTTATAGCTCCATTGTCATATACAGTGTCTACCTCGTAAGGAACCAACCACTAGGTGGTGATTTTTCCTTTGAAGGTTTTGAATTGGGAATCAAACAATAGGGCCAATCACCAGGTTGGAAGTGCTTCTTCTTAATAAAATTGTCATGCCACTTGCTCCTCTGGTTTTGGACTAATATCGTTCGTTGGATGGAATCTTGCCTAATTTCATCCAACTCATTCAATTGTAGGGCTTGTTGATTCAGAGCCTCATCCAGTTTCAATCCTAACTTTGCGGCAATACGGAAGGTCCTTACTTGGAATTCTATAGGTATAATTACTTGTTTCCCGTACACTAGCTCATAAGGGGTATGCCCAGTGGTATTCCTCCAGGTGGTTTGATATACCCACAAAGCCTTTGGGAGCCTATCAACCCAATATCAGTGATGTAACTGAATGGTCTTGGTCAAGATGGCTTCCATAACTTTTTTTATGGATTCTACCTTACCATTGTCTTGCGGGTGGTATGGAGAATATTTACGGTGTTTAATCCCATATTTCTCTATTAGCTCTTTCATCATATTCGAAGTAAATTGAGTTCCTTGGTCGGTAACAATTTCATGAGGGACACCAAAGCAGGTAATTATGTCTTCATAGATAAATTCGACAACAGACTTCTCTGTAGCCTTGAATAGGGATTTTGCCTCTACCCATTTGGTGACAGAGTCCGTACAAACTAAAATATAGTTCTTCCTATGGGACATGGGTGAAATTGGTCCTACAAAGTCAAGGGCCCATTTTTTGAAGGGTTCTATCATAACTTGGGCCTGCAAATGCATTTTTTCAGATGACATAGGTCTTCCTATCCTTTGGAAACTATCACAACTTCTCACATACTTGGGAAGCATCTTTGAAAATGCTAGGCCAATAGTAACCTGAATGTAACACCTTATATGTTGTACGTTTGTCAGAAAAACGGCCACCACGTGGTCCATCATGACAACTTCATAGTATTTCAGGTACATCATCCTCTCAAACACATCTACGAATAATCAAATCAGGGCATGTGCAAAAAATATGATGACCAACCCAAGAGTATTTAGCACTCTGTGTAATAATTTTCCACTTTTCATGAGGTGACAAATGAGACGGTAAATTCCTAGTGGCCAGATAGTTTACCATATCTGCAAACCATGGGGTATTGACAAAAAGGGAAAAGACGTGCTTGTCTGGGAAACTATCATCTACAGGGATATCATCATCCTCATTTTTTATTCGAGAAATAAAGTCAGCTACTACATTATCCTTTCAAGGTAGGTCAAGCACAGTGATGTTAAATTCTTGTAATAACAAAAGCCACCTGGTCACTCTGCCATTAGTTATAGGTTTATTCATGAGGAACCTAATGGCAGAATGATCGATATGTACAAATACTTCATAACCTATAATGTAACGATGAAACTTGTTAATAGCATGAACAACTTCCAAGAATTGCTTCTTGACTATTGTGTAGTTTAACTCAGCAGGGGACAAGTTCTTGCTTACAAAATAATTTTCATTGTACTGTTGGTCTTCTTTCTTCCCTAATACCCCTCCTATTGTTGTTTCAGAGGCATCAATGGATATATGAAATGGGAGAGTCCAATTAGGCCCTCTAAGAACTGGTGCCACAGATAGCTTAGCTTTTAGGGTTTTAAAGGCAGTTTGACACTTCTCAATCCAAACAAAGTCAACATATTTTATTAATAATCCAAACATGGGTGCAACAATATTTGTAAAATTTTCAATAAACCATCAGTAATATCTGACATGTCCGAGAAATATTCTCACCTCATTTTGAGTCTTGGGGGGTGGAATTCTAACAATGACCTCAATCTTTGTAGGATCGACTTGTATCCCTTCAAATGAAACATGATGTCCTAGAACCACTCCTTCAGTTATCAACCTTTTGCATTTTTCATGACTTAGAGATAGGTTCATTTAATAGCAACTGATGAGGATGTTTTCTAAGTTGTCTAAGGCTTATTGGTAAGTGTTTCCATAGACTGTGAAGTCATCCATGTAGACCTCCACACAATCATGAATAAGATTAACAAATATCCCTAGTACTACTCATTGACATGTGGTAGGATCATTACATAATTCAAATGGTACGACCCTATAGGAATAGGTGCCCCAAGGACAAGTAATGGTAGTATTGTCCTAGTCCTCAAGTTCTATAAGAATCTAATTTTACCCACTGTACCCATATAGAAAGGAGAAATACTTCTTTCCAGACAAGGTATCTAGAACCTAGTCAATGAAAGGGAGAGGAAAGTAGTTCTTCAGAGTGGCCTTGTTGAGTTCTTAGAAATCAACACAAATTATCCATTTCTCAGTCACTTTCTTTGGAACCACTACAAGTGGGGATACCCACTTACTATCAGAGATAGGATAGATAAATCCAACATTTATCAACTTTTGAATCTCCTCCTTGACTATATCTTTGAGTGTTCGGTTCATCCTTCTCTGGGGTTTCCTAACAGGTGTTACTCCCCCCTGGGTATATATGTGATGGATGCATGTGTCAAGGTGTATACCATTCATGTTATTCTACTCCCAGGCAAATTCTTTTGTTTGTTCTTTAAGGATATCTACTAACTATTTCTGTTGGTCTGTATCTAGCCCGAATTTTATATGTAAAAATTTCCCTGGACTAATCTCATAGGGCATAGTATAAGACATAGAAGACTCATCTATTTCGAAAATAAAATATGTCGAACACAAAATGGATGGGTCTAATTGTTCTTGAAATTCTTCCCCAAACATGTACTCAAATTGGGGAAAATACTATGGAAAAGCCACACATGTGATAGCAGAAATGAACTGGTTTAGCACATTTTCTAGTGTATGCTCCTGAAGTTCCCTTGCATGGTCACTAGGAAATAATGGTTCTTCCCAGTCTTCATTCTCATATGGACAATCAAGCCACCATAGATTCTCCATAATAGGTTGATTTGGAGGATAAATGGTGAGCTTCTGGATAGAGAGACCATTCGAGATGGTCATTTCTCCTTCTCTACAACCAATAAATGCATAGGTTGTGGCTAGCCAAGGTCTTCCCAAAATAACGGGGTGGCCTTTGGTAGGATCCTTTGAGTGAATGACAAGAAAATATACTGGGTACTCCCATGAGGCTAAAGTAACCATGATATCATCTAAAATTCCTTCAGGTATAACCCTAGTTTTATCTACTAATTCCAAAATGGTTGGGGTAGGCTGAAGAAGAGGTTGTAACTATAATTGTTCCAAGGTAGTAGCGCTCATAACATTGATGGCTGACTGTTAAGAACCAAACATCAATATAGCATAGAAAAACCTCAGGAAAAGCACTCAATGCCTTGAAAAAGATATAATTTCAGATAATAAGCCTCTTCAAGGGGGAAACCTTCTTTTACCCCACTTAAATGTTCAAGTACAAGATGATTCAAAATGAAAATGTCTCCTTGGTATATATAGGAGACTAGGAGGTATAATTACAACTAATGGCCTAAA
>ML790324.1:212272-224562 GCA_009831015.1 Picea engelmannii | reverse complement strand
CACCAAATAAGCCTCCAGACAATCCTACTTGGACTCTTGATGAAGGTGAAGAAATGCGTAGGGACATAAATGATTTACAAAAGAAGATAGTAACAAAAGATGAACTACAAGAAATGGAAGCTAAGTTGGAGGCAAAGATGGATAGTTTAAAAGAGGAGATCATGGAAGGATTGAAAAATTTTGTAATAGAGAGGACACCTGAAAGTGAAAATGTATCCCATGAAATTCATGATGAGGACACAAGGAAGGTGAATCAAGAATGGAGAAACTCTAACTTTGGGTTGAAGACCAACCATGTTCCTAAAATCGATATGAGGAAGTTTTATGGTAAGGACCCTATCACATGGATASTTCAGATGGAGCAATTCTTTGATCTACATAATGTGCCACATACACAAAAGTTATAAATTTCTTCTTTATATTTAGAACCCAATCAATTTGTATGTTATAGATGGATTTTTTCTCGAAAATCACTCGTCACTTGGACAATTTTCACGGAAGAAATGATAGCACACTATGAGAATACAAGGAGAAATACCTTCTTTAGCCAATTGATAAATCTCAAACAAACAGGTTTAGTTATAGAGCACATTGAGAACTTCCAAAGATTGAATATAAAGGTAACATATAGTCTAGTCTTCCAGATGAGAACTTGATTGATGTATTCATAGGAACTTTAAGAGATAACATTCAACATGAGGTTCGTCTTTGGGAACCCAAATCATTATAGAATGCATTTAGGGTGGCAAGAAATGTTGAAAGTAAAAGTATGGCTATGGCTACTAGAAGGACCAATCCTAACATATATAGAGAGAATAATGCTCCTTCTTCTAAAACACCTCAACCTACAATGTTGACACCTAAACAATTGGAGTAAAGAAAAGAAAAAGGTTTATTCTTTAATTGTGACAACAAGTACAGGAAGGGACATAAGTGTGGTGAGAAGAAATTATTCTACATAGATTGTGAAGAGGAAGAAGAACAAGAACATGAACAAGAACCATGTCAAGATGAAAATGTAGAATCAATTTCGTCTGAAGAGTTGACTCCCACGATATCATGTAATGCATTGGATGGAATTAGCACTCCTCAAACCCTCAAGATCGAAGGATATATAAAAAAGAAAAGGTAATAGTCCTAATTGATTCTTGCAGTACTCATAATTTTATTCACTATAAATTAGCCAAAGATCACAATTGCTTTGTATATCCAACACCATATTTTCAAGAATTGATTGTAGATGGAGGAACTATCAATTGCTCGGGAAAATGCAATAAGATCATTCTTACTACGGGGGAATATCTAATGAATATTCCAATGATTTCTATACCCATGGGTGGTGGTGATGTTGTAATAGGAATCCAATGGTTACAATCATTAGGAACAGTGGCTTTTAATTTTCAAGAACTTTTCATGAAATTTTCATTGGAAGGAAAAGAAATTGAGTTTAGAGGTATCACAGGGAAACCCGGTAAGGTGATAAGCTCTAATGGCATGAAAAAATTATTGAAAAAGGGTCATCAAGGTGTTATTGCACAACTATGATCACTAGATGTTCAAACATCTAATCCATCTATTTCTCTAGATCTCCAAGGGATCATTGATAAGCATTCCAAAGTATTTGAAGATATTCCCAAAGGTCTTCCACCCACTCGAAATCATGATCATGGTATTCACCTAATTCCTAGGAGTTTTCCTCCTAACATCAGGCCATAAAGATACCCTTATGCCCATAAGAGTGAAATTGAGTGCATGGTTGAAGAAATGTTAGAGGCTGGCATTATTAGACCTATCCAAAGTTCTTACTCTGCACCGGTGGTAATGGTATTCAAGAATGATGGCTCATGGCGTATGTGTCCAGATTATAGAGAGCTCAACAAGATCACTATTAAAGATAAGTTTCCCATTCCCATCATTGATGAATTGTTAGATGAACTACATGGAGAAATCTATTTCACAAAGTTGGATCTTCGTTCAGGGTATCATCAGATTAGAATGAAGGAAGAAGATATCCCAAAAACAACATTTTGAACTCATGAAGGCCATTATGAATTTTTGGTCATGCCTTGTGGCCTTACAAATGCACTTTCCACATTCCAAGGGTTGATGAATTCCATTTTCAAGCCCTTCCTTCTAAAATTTGTGTTAGTATTTTTTGATGATATACTAATCTATAGAAAGTCTTGGGAGGATCATGTGCAACATGCTGACAAGGGGCTACAACTACTAAAGGAGCAACAACTAGTGATCATGGTGATTGTTGATAGATTGACCAAGTACACACACTTTTGTGCACTCTCTCATCCCTTCAAAGCTAGTATAGTTGCCACCGCATTTATGGAGACAATTCAAAAGCTACATGGCAGCCCAAAGATTATTGTAAGTGATAGAGATCCCATCTTCACTAGACATTTTTGGAGAAAATTATTTTCTTGTTTGGGTACTCAATTTGCTCATAGCTCATCCTATCATCCTCAATCTGATGGACAAACTGAGATATTGAACAAATTCCTGGAAGGCTACATTCGTTGCTTCGTCTCTGATTAACAAACACAATGGTTCAAATGGTTAGCCTTAGTAGAATCGTGGTATAACACGTCCTTTCATATTGCAAAACAAATGACACCATTTATGGCACTCTATGGATACCACCCTCCTTCCATCACTTCTTCTCTAAAGGAAAAATCTAATGTTCAAGCAGTGGAAGATCACATCGAGCATCAACAACAAGTTCTCAATATATTAAAGTACAACATGACCATGGCACATAATTGTATGAAACAACAAACAGATCAACATCGTAGTGAAAGAATTTTTGAAGTAGGGGATTGGGTGTTTTTAAGACTACAACCATGCAAACAGATGTACCTCAAGCAAGCCAAGAAGGATAAAAAATTATCGCCAAAGTATTATGGCCCTCATAAGGTGTTGCAAAAGATTGGTACTATGGCATACAAATTGGAGTTGCCTGCATCTTCACAAGTACACCCAGTTTTCCATGTTTCATGCTTAAAGAAGGTTATAGGTGACAAGATCCCATTTCAAACTATATTGCCAGAACTTTACAAGGAAGGAAAAATCATATTGGAGCCTAAAGCCATCACTGACACAAGAATTCACCAACTGGGGAATATATCCATTTTAGAGTATCTCATTAAATGGAGGAAACTATCGGCTGAAGACTCCACTTGGGAAGATGAGTCTTTTATAAAAAAGCATCCATAGTTACTCAAGTGTTGTAGACAACCCTTGTCTCAAGGGGAGGGGCATGTTAAGCCTTAAATAGTGGCTCATTACCCTTTAATTGGGGCATATTATATTAGTAATGTTATTTTATTTATGTCGGCTTTAGGCCATTAGTTGTAATTATACCTCCTAGTCTCCTATATATACCAAGAGACATTTTCATTTTGAATTATCTTGTAATTGTACATTTATGTGGGCATAAGGAGGTTTCCCCCTTGAAGAGGCTTATTATCTGAATTTCTCTCTTTTTCAAGGCATTGAGTACACATTCTGAGGTTTTTCTATGCTATATTGATATTTGGTTCTTAACAAGAGATAATTACGTTGGTTGAACTACCAAACAATAGATTCACTTGTTCAGGGTCTATGATATCTTTAAATTTAGGGTCCTCTGGTGGTGGTGTAAAAGAAAAGGTTGTATTGTTTGGTTCTTTGGAAGACTTGAGTGGTCTTGCCTCCTGTCCCAATATGATTGATGCTTCAATTTCTTGTTCTATAGTGCTCCCTATATTTAGGGATGATTTTAGGGGCTAAATTTCTCTCATGGGCTAATTTTCCATGGTTTTTCCCAAAAAAATATTCGCTATTCTAAAAATGATTTGCCCAAATTCTATAGGATAAAATTATTTTACCTTAAAAATCGCCAAAAAATTATACAAACTATATAATATCCTTAGAAATTTGAATATTTTTACAAAAATATCTCCAAACATTTATAGTTGGCATATGAAGGATTAGTAAGATTCGCTAAGGTTTCTACATTTTAAAATAATTTTCCATCCTTAAAATCATCCCTGCCTGTATTAGTCCCTTCAGAGACTATTTTATCTCTTTGAGTTGAGCTAGCTTCTGTTTTTCGATATCGGTCTGCAGATTTTATAAGTGGAACGTTCCTTCCCCCAAAGAGATCGAAAGGAACCTTGTTTGAAAGGTATGATTTTAATTTAATGTATCTTCCTTGTGGGTCTCTAGGCCTATTTGTGAAAGAAAGTAGAAACAAAAAGAAAAACTACCATTTGATTCCTAGGTCTATTCATGAAAAATAAAAATAAAAAGAAAAACTACCATTGGATTTGGGGGAACCTGCTATAGCAGATGTGCAGGTTCTTAACTCTTTCCTTAAAGTTCCCATGCCACCAAACTAATGCTAAGGTCTAGAAATTATCTAATTCCTAACTACTTCTTACCTTGAGACAACTCCCCGACAACGACACCAAAAATGATGGGTGTTATATATGCACTAAAAACACAGTAAAAACCCTCAATTAAATTGTCAACCTGGGGTAAGTAAAATTAGAGTTGTAGCAAAATATATGCCAAAGGTAGAAGGCTGGTAGGAGTATAATATAACTAAGGAATATAGCTATCTAAGGCTAATATACTCAAGCAAATCTTATCTAATGAGCAAACCCTACTAAGCAACTTGAAACTAGGTAACCTAAGTACTTTTGGGCCAAGGGCCAATGGATAGTCCTAAGAAAGCAAGTAAAACCCTATATAAAGTAAACTAGTTCAATAATAATAAATAAGAAAAATACTAAGCATAATAAGAAAATGACAAAAGAAAACTTCTTTAACTTGCTGTTGTTGGGAAAATCTCCCTACGGGCTAGCAAATAGAGTTCAAACTTTGCATGCAGATATGACCGAAGAGAAATTACTTTCTACCTTCATCCCTAGATTTAAATCCCCTTTTCTTAGTAAATGCATGGAAATATCAACCTACCTCGTTCCCGGCGTTTGATGTCGATCCTTCATTGTACTTGATTACTTGTTTGCAATACTCCTTCCAAAGCTGAACTGCATCCAAGACAAGCAAAAACTATGCATTCATCCTACTCATACACTAATGGGTTAGAAATCCAAACATATACTAATCAAACTATAAACAGTTCATGAAATGGGATGGGAAAAGCATTTTCTTTATTACTTTGAATGAGTCAACTTACAAAAGTTGAGACCAACCACCGCTCCTCGAACCTGATCCTAGGCTCCTCTTCTTCTGTCCTTCAACTGCTTTTTTTTGAATCTCCTTTGGCACAAGGAAAGGCTAAAGGGTTGGGAAAATGGGACTACGTAAATGGGCAGAGTTTCTTTGCTATATTTTTTCTCCCCCAAATGGGACCCCTACCCCTTCTTTTATAGGCTAGAAGGAGCTAGGTATTTGGATGAACCCTCAGCCATGCATGGTCAGGAGTTTTAATTAACTCACCCATAGCTTTTGTGTTCCATAGGAAACTTTGCTTTTTCCATGCTTGTGTCAGTCCACACAAGCTGTTTTGGGTCAGCCAGCATGTACACGAGTGTAGTAATGGATTAGGGCGCGTGGGCCTTTATAAAAGAGGATTTTCAATGAGTTGTTCAACAGTGCTTTGGAAAAGAAGGGATATGAGTTGGCTTGATTCCAGGTAAGCATGTATGGTGCAATTTACGGTTATAATAGATGCACACTAATGTGTGAGGTCAGAAGAGCATCTTATGGATGAAATAAATTACCAATCTTTACTAATGTGCCAAACGATTGAGCCCAAGGATCAGGAACCAGGAGGTGTTGTCTACAAAATAACAAATGTCTCATCGAGGCGGGCATACCCATGCTCGGGATAAAATAGAATCATGGATACCATTCAAATACACTATAGATCCATGTCAAATAACTATAAAGAGTAGTTGCGAACAATAGATAGTGGAGCTACATCTCGAAATAAGAAAGATATACATATAGATTATCCATCTTCCAGAAGCTGATTCAGCCTGATGGCTGGAGATGAGATCTTCAGAGCTCGAGAAACAACTTCAAAATCTTCAAAACTCAGGTAGGAGTGTAATATGAGTGTATGACTACACTACCAAGAGGTCTTCGATGGCTCATCGATCATGGACTTTATAATCTTGATGATTAGACTGAAGGCTTCAGTGATTTTGAAGAAGGACTTGATTGGATGTTTAGGATGGCCGAGTATGAGGAAAAGAGACGTATTGTAGAGGAGCTGACTCAGGCTTGGTGAAAAAATTCCCTTGGATAATAGCACGACTAATAATGAGACTCAGGCAACATGTATGTTAATCATAATTCTATGAAGCAGGAGACAACACAAACTCTCCATATGTTTGGAAGGATAACCAAACGGTGGAGGACACAACTCTATATAGTGAGAAAAATCTTCCTAAGGTCGTACTGCATCACATAGTCTAATGAACAAATGAACATATGTACTTTATCCAAGGGAGACTCATGACGCTGCTAATAAAGAAAATACTTTTCCCTTCTTCTTTTTGGGGTATATTTGACTTTTTTGTTCTTTTAAATAATTGTGGAAAAAGAATAAAGGAATATTATGTTACAAAGGAGGAACGAGTGTTGCAAACATACAAGCTCAAGGCACAAGGACAAGACTGATGCTCTAGTAGAATGATACTCGGGAAAAATCCTCTGGGGGCCAAAGGTTTTAAGATGCAGAAGCAAACTATTACAACGCTGGTGTATAAGGTATGGAAATGTGGTTAACAAAACACACAATGGTAACGCCCTTCGATGTAAGTTTAACGAGCCTAGAGAAGGTAAGCTCGGTGGTTTTTCATATTTAGAGAGTCTGAAAAAACATAAAAGGAGACTCCATTGGGGTACCTTTTTTGAATATAGTCTAGTCAATTCAAAAAAGGGTAAACTAGCACCAATTAGACATCGATTCAAAACCATTTTAACGAGTGTGAGAAGGACAAGATCACTTGGCTATTTTTTCATTTTTAAGGAGTCTGAAAAAAGATTAACTATGGACTCCATTAGGAATGTTCTTTTGGACCAATTTAACGAGTGTGAAAGAATAAGGTCACTCGACAATCTTTTCAATTTTAGGGAGTCTTAAAAGAGCTTAACTATGGACTCCATGGGGGTTCCTTCCTCGTAAGTTTAGTCCCTCGGGCTCGAAAAAGGGATAAAATTATACCTAAGAGTACTCTTATATAGAGCTGAAGTTCCATAGAGTATACCTTTGTTCATACAGTTGACCGTCTGGACCGAGAAAGGCGTAAACTACCACTGGACAGACGTGACTTCAAATTTCAATTTAATGAGCGTGAAAGGCCACAAGATCGCTCGACTATCTTTTCATATTTAGAGGGTCTGAAAAGGGCTTAAAAGAAAACCTGTTATTTTTTGGGAGTCCTGAGGGTTAGGTCAAAAGTGAAGAAGAATCATGCAAATGAGGCTCAAACTCATATTCAGGAAATACTATAAGGACTCCCGAGCCTACAGTATTTTAGAGACGGCATGGACACCATAATGTAGCCAAGACCTACCTAGGGCATCCATGTTCTGGTAAGCTCTACCGCCAAGTTGTGACACTTCTAAAGAAGATATGATGGTTTTGTGTCACAACCTAATGGGATCTATCCTATGGCAGAGGAAAAAGACAACGAGACACAAAAGTTGGGGTAGTAACCTAACCTATATGCTCAAGTTGATTCTTGGACAAATTTTCATGGACCGTCAAAATTTCCTCAAAACTCAAAAAAAGTTTCCCAATACCCAATCAAATCTCTCCCATATAACTCCTGAATCACTCTAAATGGTTTTTGGTATAAAGAAAATGATAAGGGAGGCCAAAAAAGTGACAAAAAGAGGCCAAAAAGTCTATAAATAGAAGCTGGCAATTCATTATCACCATTGTTGATTTGGAAATTGACTCTGGAGCAAAAATACCCCCTTTGATAAAAATAGTGATTTTGGGAACTACAGTGGATGAAACGAACTTCCGCTTGGACCAAGTAAGTACAAACTCCCTTATCTAGCTATTCAATTCTTTAATTTTTCTTTTCATTTCATTTTTTGGGTGGGTGTCGACATTTAAAAGGTCGGCCCTAGGTCCACGTGGGCTATCTCTGGACAGGTAGTGTGTACACTTGGGCAGAGTAAAGCCTGCCCATGTGTACACACGACTGTCACTTAGACAGGATGCGTGGACCCCCTTTTATAGACAAAAAGAACTAAAGAGGACTGACTCACCCTCCAGAACTTTGATGTGTTGGTAGGATGTATGTCCATTGGAGGGAAAGGGAGCATGAAGCAATTAGTGAGTTGGTTGCAGGAGATCCGAATGTCATGGCCATGTTGATGCAATGTGGTTTGCTTAAGTTCTTCTTGTGTTTGTTTATGCGAGTGTAGCTGAGGCTACTGAATGCCTTGGTTGACTACTGGCACCCTGATGCAGAGGCCTTCATGCTAGAGGGGAAATCACTGGTTCCCACCACCGAGGATATCTACTTTTTGACTAGCCTCTCAAGGAGAGGGGAACCAGTCAATTTCAGGATGTTTCCATCGAATCCGCTTAACATATTGGAACTTATATCCCTACATTGTGAGGCTGGGACAAACCGTTTGAGCTCACAAGTGCCCATAAGATCCCTGACCTATCACTGCAAGCGATATTATTGCTTATTGGGTGGATTACCGGTTCAATAGCCTTGCATTAGGCGTCTCGTGCACAAATGAATTGTGCTATTTAGTGCTTGAATGCACAAAGTTTTGACTGGAGTACCACACTACTAGAGTGTATGAAGAGGCAATTGACAGATTGTCGTCAACGAACATAGAGGAACTTTGGGTTCGGGACAATTTTGTGTTCATTCTTCTTTGAGAGAGTTCTGAGCTTTAGTCCTCGGGAAGTGGTACGAGGACATCAGGCCTCTTTTCCTGCTATATGTAGATGGGAAGTATTACTACCGCGACAGGGTGGTGGAAGGACCAATGAGTCCTTCGATGATGACTTTTTTGCATGGATGTCAAAGCAAATCCCTGTGATCGAGGATTACCCATATGCAGGGATAGACTTTTCTAGAGATCCTGAGATACCCATGCCTCCTGGTGAGGAGCGAGGGGAGATGGGTAAGTCTCCACCTTTGTAGTTTTTTTTGTTGTATATATAATTTTTATGTTGTTTTTGGTATATATATCATTTTGTTTATATGCCATAGTATTTGATGGATATACGTTTGTTGCATGAAGATGTGGGACCAATGTGACCTACTGATTATGCACAGAACAGGTGTCATCCTTCACCAGAAGTCATAGTTGCCGCTGTCGGGGGACTAGCAGTAGCAGGAAACCTCCCAGCCAGGGAGGCTGAGAGGGTACTTATATGAATTGAGCAGAACTTTACTGCACTCACTCACACAGTCTCGATGGCAGAGATAGAGGACCTGCCTCCATCCATGCAGCCTCATGTAGTGGGGGCACCTCAGACGTGGGTCCGATTGTTTAGGCATTTATCCCATGATATGGACCAGTATAACAGGGCCCATAGGCCCTGAACCTATTTAGATTTTTTACGCCCCACGAGCACTACTTGTATATATTTTTTGAGGGCATAATCCTTGTGACTCGTTATTGGTCCTATTTTTGAGGCGCTTGCGTCCAACTATGTACTCTGGTTACTTTATGATATTATATATGTTTTTTTGATCTTTTGTGTCTTATGGATCACGTGTCAAAAAATGTATTTACATGCTTATGTCAATGTTCTTTCATATGTGTGAAAGATGTCAATCTAAAATTTGATTAGCTAGAGTATCTATAATTTGGTTTAATCTCCTAGGAACACGAAAATATGTAATATAATCAAAGTTTCATTCTAAGAGACGTACCCTAAGGAATCTTTGGTGTAAGGTTGGATCATGAACCCGGTATACTCTGTTTAGTCGAGACAGAACCAGTTGAGCATCGAGATAGACCCGGAGATGAGAGATACCCAATGACAAGGCATCACAAAGCAACTCAATAACTGCACTATACTCGACGACATTATTTGTGGTATCACCTAAACATATACCTCCGGAAGATAACAACTGGCCCTGAGGTGTAAAGATTACCCAAGCTGCGGAGGCAAGCCTCCGAGTGTGCTGACTAGCACCATTTGCATACCCAATGAACACCACGGAATCACTTGACATCTGCCATATTGATGAAAGATAACATCAATGACATGTCCATAACATTTAAAAGAAACTAAAAAGTAATAGTACAAATACTATACATATGTTACAAAAAGTTACCCACAGTGACCTGCCTATGAGTAATATTTCTTGAGGTAGAGCCAATTTCTAGGATCTGCCAAAGCATTCCCTTCAAAATCAACTAGACGATAAGAGCCCTTTTTTAATACCTCTTTTATGATGAAAGGTCTGAACCACATGGGTGTGAATTTTCTTGCCCTTAGGGGGTCCTTATCTTTCTCATAGACCAGGACAAGGTCACCTTCAGAGAAAATCCGAGGATGAATGGACCTATCATACTGACACTTGAACTTATGTTTTTGAGCCTTGTTAGCTAGGGCCGCATCATGATGCTGCTCATTGAGCTGCTCAAGGTGTACTAACCATTCTTCAAAAGTGGAGAAGTGTTTGGCAATAATTTTACTGCCAATTTTAGATATGGGATCTGACATTCGATGGGAAAGACATTCGATGGAAAAGGTGAGAAACCGGTTGTAGTCTTAACAGATGTTCGGTAAGCCCATAATGTCGAGTATAACATCAAATGCCAATTTGACTTGGCTGAGTTGATAGTTCGTTGTAGAATAGTCTTAAGAGTTTTAGTTACAACTTCTACCTGCCCATTGGCTTTGGGGTAGTAGGGTGATGAATACTCTTGCCTTAACCCAAGATTTGAGGTTAACTCAGTCATCATTTAGTTCTGAAAGTGACTGCTATGGTTAGTAACAATCTCTCTCGAGACACTGAACCTTGCTATGATCTGGCTGAATAAAAAGAGAGTTGCATTCTCTCCATCATATTTAAACGTTGGCATAGCTTAGAACCACTTAGTGAAGTAGTCTACAACTATGATGATATAGCGGTGCCCCCTTGCTGAAGGGGGGTTGCAAGTAGTGTAATCAATCCCCCACTTGGTGAAGGGATCAACTGTGATGACAGGAAACATGGGAGCAGTATGTGCCCTCGTCTTCTGAGAGAAGATTTAGCACAGATGGCACTTCTTGAACGATTCCATACAATCTTGGATAAGTGTCGGCCAGAAGTAACCTGCTCATAGAATCTTTTGGGTTGTTGCCAACCCAGAAAAATGACCACCACAAGCTCTGGTATGGAAATCGTTAAGCATGATAACTGCCTCCTCATGAGTGAGACATCGACACAAGATGCAGTCTACGCCTCTCCGATACAACGTATCATTGAGTATGATATAATTCTTAGCCTGATGGCGTATACGTCGGTGCTCATCACGAGAAGAAAAAGTGGGGCACTTCAAAGTCTGGAGATAGATAAGTATATCTCCATACTAGGGATCTGAAGATGTGATCAAAAAAATATCTCCCCCGATAGGCGATTCTTCAGGCACAATGTCACCTGACTCAACCGGAAGTTCTGAAATAAGTGTTATCACAGAAATTTCGTCCGCACAGGGCGACAAGAACTCCGCATCGTCAACACAGAAAAACAGTCGTTCATGGCACAAGGATTAACTCCACAGCACAGCAAAAGGGTCAAAACTATGCAAAATGGCCAAAAAATTAAAAATCGCTATGCACCCACTGAGCGCGCGTGTGTGCGCAACATCTTCGTATCTGGAGCGCCTATGCACAGTTGTGGGGTGCAAAACCTGCGCGCCTGCCAAACGACGCATTTATGAAGCTGGTCGGCCTCCCAACCACTAATGGATCGGCTCCCAAGTCGATTTGACATCAAATACGAGCTCAATCTGCGTGGGGAGGCTGGTCAAAGGCCTAATTGTGCCCTAAAGAGCCCCTTTTCACATTCAAAAGAGGTTGCATAATAACCCAATGCTTGGCTATAAAAAGCCATGAATGACCACCATTTTCTCAAGGAATTATTCATACTGTTATGCTGCTGAGATTGCTAGAGGCCCCTTCTTTGGCAATACACATTATAAGCTGCATTTCATAAGCTATTCACCCCTCACTTGAGTGAATAATCTTGGAGTTCTTTCATCCACATTTCATCTTTTCTTTGAAAGGAGAGAAATCAGTTGAGGGCCTCAAGAGCCTTCCATTGGAGAGGGAAGGGACCCAA
>ML790324.1:177645-199193 GCA_009831015.1 Picea engelmannii | reverse complement strand
TTTAGTTCTTGTTTAATTCTTGTTAATAGCTTAGTTGTTTTCTTTCTAACCTTTTACCATACAGCTGTCATGACTAGCAGAGCCCAACTAGGCATGTAAGCACTCACTTTTTGCTCATCACACGACGAAAAGAGTGCAAACAATAAGCTTTGCAAAGACCAATGACTTTTTGGACTTTGTTGAAATGAAGTCTAAGTCAAACTCTTAGAGGATGACCATCCATCTACTAATTTTTCCACCTATTACTCGTCATGTCAACATGTACTAGAATGGATTCACGACAACAATGACGGTGGTCTTGCGAAACAGAGCATCATGACGGAACCGTTGAACAGCATGAACCACTGCCAACGCAAGTTTTTCGATATGAGAATAATTGAGTTCTGGTCCTACGAGGCCTCGACTCAGGTAATAGATTACGTATTCTGAGAACAAACCATCTTCCTGAACTAAAACCATGCCAATGCTTAACTCTGCGGCAACCAGATATAATAAGAAATCTTTGTTATAGTTAGGTGGCTGTAGCAGAGGGGCCATTGTGAGGGCGTGTTTTAATGTGTCGAAAGAGCATTGACCGGAATCATCCCAGTAAAAAGGAATGTCTTTCTTCAGTAAGCACATAAATCCCTTGGTGATTTTGGCATAGTTGGCGATGAAGTGTCGTAAAAAAATTTCCTTGCCTTGTAGACTCTGAAGTTGAAGGATTTTTCATGGGGGGGGGAACTGGATTATTGCCTCCACCTTGAGAGGATCGACCATGATCCCTATTGTTGATATGATGAAACCTAACAAACATCTTGACGTTATACATAATCTTCACTTTTTTGGATTCAAGCGAATCCTAAAGTAGCGACAAAGTTCGAAGATTAGTATAATGTGTGTGGGATGATCCATTCTCTTGTGAGATCGTGATGCTAAATCATCTAGGTAGGCCTCGACTATATGCTTGAGATCATGAAAAGAAAAAGACATGGCCCACTGGAATGTGGCCCCATCATTTTTAAGACCAAGAGGCATCTTACAATATGTGAATGTACCCCAAGGACAAATGAATGCCATTTTGTGTTGGTCTTTGGGTTTGATTTGGATTTGATTATATCCCGAAAAACCATCCATGAAAGAAAATGATTTGCAACCAGGACATTCATCAATGATCTGGTCGATGAATGGTGTTTGAAAATTATCTTTTGGACATGCCTTGTTCAAATCATGGAAGTCAATACATACATGAATCGTGCCTTGTTTTTTATTGACCGACACAGGCTTTGACACCCATTGAGTCAAATGGATAGGATAGATAAAACCTTCCTTTAGCAATTTATCAACCTTAATCTTGATGGCTACTACTTTCTTGGGATTAACTGGACGAAGCTTCTGTCGAACAAGCTTGGCATCAAGATAAGTTTTGATTTCATCTTCAACTATTTTTGGATCGATGCCTGGCATTTCCTCATAAGACCAGGAAAAAACGTCGCAAAATTCTTTGAAAGGATCTGTATAGATTTGAATCTTTTTGGGGGAGCAATCCGCTCCAGCGAAAACATTTTCGATGACACCAGAGTTTCAGGAGATTTTTATTGGTATGGTTTCAGCAATAGTTTCCATATTTCCCTCAACATAAATTTCATGTGTAGCTAAGAGATGAATAGGAAACGACTGATATCCCATCATGGTTACGGTGAATTCTCTTGCTTCGACTCGGCTTAACTCTGGGAGAAAATAAGATCTGTGATGAATATCTTCCCAAGTTTTGTCCAGACTAGTCATTTCTTCAATTACTGCTTCATCAGAAGGCAAGACTAAGTCTAATGAATCAATGTTAGTGAGAGAACCCTGAGCCCAAATAGGCTCTAGAAGTGGATCTTACTCTTGTGCAGGAGTCATATTAGTGTTAGCTGAAGCTTGATGGACTAAAGAGTACACTACTTTAGAGATAGACAAGGGCATGGACATGCATGGGTGCCTTGTCTCATCCATCATGGCCAATGGGGAAGGAAGTATCCATGGATCCTCGAAGTAAGTTGTGTAAAATGACGAAACTTGAAAAATCTCAACCTTATGGTGATTGGATATAAATTTGATATCACCGTGAGGAGGTGGGTAATCGAAGGTACTCATCAAGTATGGGCACAAACCAACTCCTATGTTAATGACACTTGGTTGAGTATTATCAATCATCGGGACCGTGGATGCCCCCAATCTTGGGTCAGGTCTAGAGAAAGACAATTGATCGATGGTCACTATCCGACCCTCATGTGGAAACAACAAGACCTAAAAAACTGTAGCAACCATAGCTTGCATAGCATAAGTCCAAATCCATCCTAACAAGATATTATAGTTGAGGGGAGCATCGACTACCTCTACTTTGACACACACGGTCTTCCCTCCTAACTGCATGGGGAAAGAAGGAACGATGCCATGTGGTTGGAACAAACAACCATCGAAAGAAGTGAGGAGAGTATATGATGGAGAAAAAATAGGCTGGCCAATGGCCTTCCAACATGCCAACGACATAACACATCTCGAGGTGCCCTCATCGACCATTGTGCGGAAGATATTCCGAGTAAAATTTTTCGTGGGATAAGCCACTACTATCTGAAACGCTACGTGGTAAGGCAGACGAGGTTTTAAGTCTGTTGTATATAAAATGATGGTACCCAGATTACAAGTCTTAGTAGAGTCCAAAGAGGTTAACAAGGCTTTCCTCTAAGTAGGGTATCTTTGGAGGACTTCCAAAGTGGACATCGCACAAGGGGTTTGTGATAAATATTCAACCATAGAGTAGTTCTGGACAGCCCTTGCGTTTGGGTTATGAGAAGCTTTTTTAAATGCACCTTTTGGAATGCGTGTCATTATTTCTTCCAATGTCTTCTCAATCTGTAGAGGAAGATATGGGAGATCAGCTTCTTTACCCTTCTCAGAAGTGCTTAGTTTACTATAATCGTGCGCTCTAGTCGATATGAAAGCATCACCCCTAACCATATATACGTTCGTGGATGCAAGGTTGTTCGGAGGTGAGCAGGTTTCTTGGTTTCCCCCTTCCATGCTTGTAGAGGCTTGAGTTAGATTTTTCCCATGTTGAAATGGATTAGTCAACACCACCTTCTATTACTGCGTGACAAATTTTTGGGCCTCTGCAAGTCGAGGACATAGATGGGTTGGGTGGTCTTCTGTGCACAGGTTGCATGGATACCTCGCCTTCCATTTTTCAGTGTTGTCCTTGCCAACATTATCGTTTGTTTTTTTGTCCCCCTTACCCTTCTTTCATTGTTTTTCTTCCCTTCAGGCTGTCGGGTTGCCTTTGGGTTAGTCGACTGCACTGTGTGTACTTTCGACGTTTTCGTAGAGGGAGAAACCAAAGAAGTAGTTTGGCCGGCTGTTGTGTGTTGTATGGATAATTGCTACGACTGCTTTGTCAATTGCTTAGTGGGATTTGTTTGTGATAAATTGACAATACGATTGGCATGTGGTCTAGCTCTCTGTCTATTTTTATCCAGTATTGAATGTGGCGCATCTGGTAAAATGTTGTATAATAAACCAGACTGAGAATAGATGAGATCAAATTCTTGAGCCCTCATGATTGCATCTTCTTCGGAGAAAACTCCTGACATCGCAACATCTTTGGATAACTGTGGGACCAAAGAATTAAGGAACCACTCAAGCAGGAATGCTGGTGGGACTGGTACCTTGATTAAACTCTTCTAACACCTCCATTCTCAGATGTGATTAGAGATATGGTCTACTATTGTCTATTCGAAATTGGCAAAAAGCTATGTGCTAGCGTCATATCTCACAGGTAACTAGAAATGGTTCAGGAAATCCATTTCCAGTTCACCAAAATAAGAGTATCTTGAGCGATCGAGCTCAATGTACCATTTCGCAACATTTCCAATGAGAGTACGTTGAAACAATCACAACTGTATGGAGTCATCTTTCAATGAGTTAGATGAGCACCAAAGATGGAAGGTAGTCACATGATCTCCTGGATCTTTGTTAGGCTTGGCTTTGAACTTTGGAATGTCCGAAGGCAACTTCATCGGCATAGGAGGCCAACGCGGATCATGAAAAATAGGGTCATTCAACAACCTTGTCAAATCTGGCAAGTGTAAATTCACCAGGAATGGTAGTTTGGGTTGTTGCTGATAACCTGGGAAAAAGGGGCCTAGAGTTTGACTGGCACCAGGTTGCCAGGAAGAGTTTGGCTGCTGGCTCGGATTCTGGTAGAAACCATGGCCCTGGCAAGCGTATGAATTTTGCATATGTGGAGACATCATCGACTGATTTCCCACAAAGGACCTAGATTGTTGGGCATGCATTATGTTCGAAGGAATTTGGGAGGGATTACCCCATGTCGGTCCCATGGGGATAGGCATAGTAGTTTGTCTTAGGTTCCATTGATTGTGGAAAGAATTACCCCAGATCGACATTCCGTAGGAGGGAACGGATCCTTTCCCTGAATTCCAAGGTCCTGCTAGGTTTTCCCCCTGTGCAGGAATAGTACCCTGCACAGGAGTAGATTGTCCAAAAATGGGTTTACCCCCAGTCGGGAAAGCAACTGACGTGAAGGTGTTGTTACCAAACATTTCGTTCAAAGAAAATGGTGTCAAAACTACCAGCATACTATGAGAAGGTGGTCCTTGACTGCCCGCTCCAAATAAACTATTGTGTGTAGGTTGCTTGGTGGATTGTTGATGTGAGCCACCGAGTGAAGGGGACGAAGGAGGGATATGACATCCTCCATAAGGGAAAGAATTAAAGGGAGTAGGAGTGCCCCCCATGTGACCTTGCAGAGGAGCGCTAGAGCTCCCTTCCCCCAAAACCAAAGTCTGTAAAGTGGAGTAGGAAAGTACATGACTTGTACCTGAAATAGGCATCCTGTATGAGAACAAAGGGCCTATCGCACTTGGTGTTAAAGGGCTTGTGGCCACCTCCAAAGATGGAATCAAACCACTGTGCGAAGTAGTTGTGGTTGAGACCATGGTGCTTCAGACCAACAACGGTGGGTTAGGAGATGAAAGCTCTCATGTGCTGAGAACCATGGTGGGAATTGAAGAATTCCTAGAAGGAGTAACAACATTTTTTTCCATTGCTATGTGCAACACTATATGGTGCTCATTAAATTGAATTGGTACAATGAAATGTGCCAAGAAATCAGTGGTTTGGATTTCAATCGGGCCAAGAGAGATTGCTTCAAGGTCCAAAATGGTCGATTCCTCCGGGGTTTGTTCAGGCATAATGGTTTGTAACCCGATCGCTTCAAAAGACCTTTGTTGGTCTAGCTTTCGCCTTAATGGTGGCGGGGGTGGATCCAGTGTAACTGACGGTAGGCCAAGAATCCTTCATGACTGACGGAGCTCAGGATCCTCCACTATGTGAGAATATCCAAGACACTCTAAGGTATTCTAAATGTTCAAAAGTGACACACACTAAAAAAATTCCCTAAACTATAAGACAGGCAAACACTAAATTAATTTGAAGAAAAGTTACAACAACCAAGACTAGAGAAACTTACCGGTGCAAGTGAAACTCGAACACGGAAGCACCCTTTAGTTATACTCTACAAAGTGTGGCTCGATGTATATCCTAGGTACCGCGGTATACCCCCGCAGTCACCTATGTATGCCCCTAAAAAAGATTGGCAACTAGGTTGCCAGAGCGCGAATAGTCACCAGGTGGGTACAGTCAAAATTCGGGTAGACCACAATGAGCAGGGTACCGAGCCCGAAACCTATCAAGGGTATCGAGAGAAAATGGTCCAGAAGACAACTGAGGACCTCGAATAGATTTGAGACCCATGAATCCCTATGGAAAATGCAAACGACAAAATCCCAAAACAAGCCCTCTATATTTGTTCTCCACTACGATCGGTCCGGCTTTGGAGGGGTTATCTCCGCTACCTTTCCACATGCGACCTCGTGTTTATCCCCTATGTTAGAGGGGGGTCCTGAATAAATTTCATGACACTGGAATTAGACACTTCCTATCTCAGACTCCAATGTTTGATTTAAAATGGCCTTGAAGAGTTTACTCTCCAACCTAATCCAAGGCCCTAGTCCTGAACTAGTCAATGAACCCTACAAACACAAAAGTCTAGTAGATTTTAAATTTAGCGTTAATTTTATGGATTTGTCTTACGTCAAGGGGTATGAAG
Source organism: Picea engelmannii (assembly GCA_009831015.1). Lineage (NCBI taxonomy): Eukaryota > Viridiplantae > Streptophyta > Pinopsida > Pinales > Pinaceae > Picea > Picea engelmannii. The sequence goes on along the minus strand of ML790324.1, from coordinate 193,042 downwards.
GTGAAACTGATGATGTGTAAAATACGAAAGCAAAAAATGAATAAAAAATTTGGAAACAAAACTTTTACTGAATGCAAAATTTCAACAACTTTTCAAAAGAAATATTTTTAATTTTTCTAAGATTTTGGACAGCAAACTCAAAGGAATTTCACTTGACTACGAACTACTTATGATCTAAGTGAACCTCAAAAACTTATGAAATAAAAGATTTTTCCCTAGCTAATAATGTAGAAACATAATTTTCAACCAAAGAAGAAAATGAAAAGATATTTTTTTTTATTTAAATCCTAGTAAAGCAAGAAAGGAAAAATACTGACAAGCAAAAACCAAGAAAAACAATTATGGCCTAATCGTAGATCGCAAAGAATCAGGTCAAAAATCACACACTAGCAATTCTTTTTTTTTTTTTAAACAATGACTCTCACACTTGTCTAAAAACCTTTAATTTTTTTTTATTTTTAACTAAGAAAAAGTAGGCTAAGGGTAAGATTAATCCTAAGCTACTAACTCCTCACACAAAGATTCAAACACCTGAGAGGAATAATTCTTATCAAGGGAAAGGATGACTACCTTACCCTCAACAAAAAGTATCCTGTACAAACACGCGATTGTTACTCAAACAGCACGCATGTGAACGCACGCTGGATAGAGATAGAGGGCTTGTACACGCGGGCTGACCTTGTACAGGCCGCGTGTATATCTAAATTCTAAGAAAAAATGAAAACAGACAGACCAAACCAGGAAGAGACCACTGATATTGATAACCAAGATCCCTTGAAGGCTTGGACACTCTTTCTAATAGAAAAAAAAATAATGTAAGGAAAAAATGATAAAGCAGAAACAATCTGAGATAGGACTAGTAGCAAACAAGACTCAGAAAAAATTCAAGAAAACCTCCTGAGAATGTGTGATTCTGACAGGGAAGAGGATGACTACCTCTGAAGTTCTTTGAACTCTACACGCTACTGCTACTTCCTCAGCTAGCATTCACACGCGGGTTGTAAGAGAGTAGGGCGTGGGTACACGCGTGCAGACCTTATGCAGACTACATGTACCTCTGTGAGTCCCGAAAACATAGTCAAGAAAAAGAGAATGAAATCTGGTATGGAAAACCAGACTCCCTGCTAGCTCATACCTTACAAAAATTAAAAGAAAAAATAGGCAAGAAAAACTAGTCTGTAAAACTACCCAAAAACTAAATAAAATTCTAGGAACCTTAGACAGTATCCCCAATATGGTCGCCAATTCTCTTGTTGGGAAAATCTCCCTACGGACTAGAAAATAGAGTTTAGACTTTGCATGCAGTTATGACCGAAGAGAAATTAGTTTCTACCTTCATCCCTAGATTTAAATCCCCTTTTCTTAGTAAATGCATGGAAATATCAACCTACCTTGTTCCCGGCATTTGATGTTGATCCTCCATTGTACTTGATTACTTGTTCGCAATACTTATTCCAAAGTTGACCTGCATCCAAGATAAGCAACAACTATGCATGCATCCTACTCATATACTAAGGGGTTAGAAATCCAAACATATACTGATCAAACTATAAGCAGTTCATGAATTGGGACAGGAAAAGCATTTTCTTTATTACTTTGAATGAGTCAACTTACAAAAGTTGAGACCGACCACCACTCCTTGAACCTGATCCTGGGCTCCTCTTCTTCTGTCCTTCAAGTACTTTGCCTTGAATCTCCTTTGGCACAAGGAAAGGCTAAAGGGTTGGGACAATGGGAATACATAAATGGGTAGAGTTTCTTTGCTATATTTTTTCTCCCCCAAATGGGACCCCTACCCCTTCTTTGATAGGCTAGAAGGAGCTAGGTATTTGGACGAACCCTCAGCCATGCATGGCTGAGAGTTTCAGTTAACTCACCCATAGCTTTTGTGTTCTGTCGGCAAATTTCCTTTTTTCGTTCTTTTGTCGGTCCACGCGGGTTGTTTTGGGTCAGCCAATGTGTACACACGTGCAGTAATGGATTAGGGTGTGTGGGCCTTTATAAAAGAGTATTTTCAAAGAGTTGTTCAACGGTTCTTTGGAAAATAAGGGATATGAGTTGGCCTGATGCCAGGTAAGCATGTATGGTGCAATTTAGGGTTATAACACTTTCCAACCTACATTCAATGAGAAACTGCCCTATGAAAGTAAATAAATAAGCAAGTAAACAAAAGCACCTATCTAATCTATTAAAGCATATAGACAAGCAAGCAAGGACACCTAACTAACCTACTAAAGCAAAAGACAAGTAAGAAAAGGCACCTAACTAACCTACTAAAGAAAAAGACAAGTAAGCAAAGGAAACTAACTACTGCAAGCAATCAAAGTAAGACTTCTCATTGAACAAATATCTATCCTAAGAGGCAAGTGGACTAAATGCTTAATGCAAAACTATTTCTAATGCATGAAAGGAAATCTAAGAGGCAACTGGACTAAATGCTTAATTCAAAACTATTTCTAATGCATGAAAGGAAATCTATTTTATTGAAAGAAAGAAAGACTACCACTAATTCTTAATCTATGACAAGAAAAATACTATCTAATCTATCAAAGAAAAGTCTATCTACCCTACAACAACAATAAAACTTTATTCTAATATATGAAAGCAAGAAACTATATTTATGAAAGCAGGAAAACTATCTCTTTTAACCTATGAAAATTCAAATATAATGTTGGTGGTTGTGTGAATGTCTTCGGTGTCCGATAATATCTCAATGGAACTTGACAACAAATTACAATTCCAATGGTATAAGCTCAATACTAATCTCAATGGAAAAGTGAAAGGTATGGATTAAACAATCCAATTAGAATTTAGCCATGACAAAAACAATGTTAGATACCCTGCATATTCATGTATAAACCATCAACAACATAACGAGATCATCATTAGATTCCTATACTATGTAAGAAAAATGTGATTCAGCCATTAACTAAGATATATAATTGCATTTTAATTCTAGGAAAGGAAATTGTGTAAAACAAAACTATACTATGTCTATTCTAACCATTCAAACTGCAATAAAGAAAGAACTAAAAACATAAATTAAACTGTGATATTGAAAAGTTAATTAACATTCTACATTAACCAACAACTAATTAAATGAGATCTATATAAAAATGAAATAAGAAAGCTATAATAAAAAACTAGAATTAATTATATCCATTCATCAATCCTTGTCAAAGAAAACCCAAATCAAACTCTGTTCTATTCTAATTAGACTATGTTTTAAACTAGAATATAAAATCATAAATCAAGCATGATCTAACATCTAAATGCACATGGGGTTAGCATAGAGACCTGCAAGTCTGTTCATAATCTACAAAATCAATGCATGTTAACACATCTCATCATCCTAACTTGCAAAAGAGAAGAAAAACAATTAACTACAACAAACTAGTTGACACAATAAAAATATACATGTATAGAAAATAAAAGAGAACAATTAAATTGGGAAATGCATAAACAAACATGAAGACAGTTACCATATTGTTGGTCCCCCCCCCCCCCCCCAGCAAGTCGTGTTCACTCCCTAAAAGCACACCACGATCTTAACAAGATGAATTCACCATTAAAACTTGAAAACGCAATTCTAGCATAATTCTGGCAATGTAAAAACTCAAAACAGAGAAAAACAAGTTTGTCTCCAATACACTGGTTCTTCTACTTGGTTGACAATCTTCTTACCATCCTAGTGATATTTATAATATTACAGACCAAGTGGTCGACCAAAGGAGGGTCAAACCACTTCTAAATTTGGCAAATTACAATAAATGATGCCCTAATTCATAAAATGGAGCGAGCCAATAATCTCCCTCTTGAACAATTGAAACTGAGTTTTCGGGAGCTCAGTAGCTAGAGGGGGCAAGGATAAAAAAAACCCACGTGCCCGATTTTCTTGTCACCGGCCGCCAATATCCTAACCTCCAAGTCACCCTATGTTTTTTTGCAATACGTAGTGTTGGACAGAGTGCCATATCGAGTGCCGGAACGAGTGCCAGAATGAGTACCGGATCAAGTGTCGGAACTAGAAACGTGGTGTGTTTTTGCCCTGTAACACCCGAAAAACATGAATTAGCTCTTGGAAATCATAAACCATGATGAGTTATACTTGATACAATCATTAAACATGAATTAAACATACCTTATGTTGATCATACCATTTTATCATGAATTTCTTCGAAAATCTCCTTTAAAATATGAAAAACACATATGTACATGCAACAAAAGTGTATAATAACCATCATAAAAGTGATCATATCTCGGGACCAACATGTATGGTTGTTAAAAGGACTAGTTTCTAATCAATCATGAATGCAAGAATGATATTTTTCAGCCAAGGTAGACATGGCAGAGGAAACCGAGGGAGAGGTAATTGGAATAGAGGCCCAAGAAGGCCAAGATTCTCCATACACTTTGATGCTGACTTGCAAGAGTTAATTGAGTTGTTTCAAGACAAAGATTTCAATTGGATTGGCCAAGGGGTGGTCCAACCTAGGCCTGAAAGGCATCGCTTCCAAGTTCCACAAGCCCTTGGTATTCTCCTGCCCCCTCATGTCTCATTGCAACCCGAGGTTCCTAAAAATGATGGATGGAAGGATATTGTCCACCCGACAGTCTCCCAACATCGTGGCTGGCCCAATTTGTCCTTACCTTCTCCTCCTCCTGTTAACCAAATTTCTCAAGCTGCACTTTTCCACTCACCAGTTTAGTCCTCTCATACTAGCAAAAGTTTGAAAACCAAGGCCCACCATGCCCTTGACAAAGGAAAATCCATTGTTGCCCCTTTGTCACCCTCCAATGGCTCTAATAAATCCTTGTCTTCCGAGATGCATTTGAGGGATGATTGTTCTCACGTGATCAACAATATTAGGCCTAAAGGCTCAGTGCAACCAAAGGAAAATTCATAAAAATCTAAGGGTGACAACAACAATCAAATAAAGATTTCATCTCAGATTGGGAAAAATGGTTTTTGAGTTTTCATGTTATTTATTGTTGATGACAGTTGACTTCAGAAGTTTTGGACAACATGTTTTCTTTGGATAAATGAGTAATATTTTTCTGAAAATAATTTCAAATATCAATGAGATAAATTGTCAAATGTTAATGTGATGATGGGAGTCACAAGGAGGGTTGTTTTTCTTAATTAACTAGTTATGTTATGATTGTTAAGAAGCTAAAGGGAGTCACAAGGGGTCCCACCTACTAGTTATTATTTATTTATAACCCTTATTATGATTATTACTTTTCCCCCTAACTAAAAAGTTGGTTGAGTCTTTAGTTAACTTATCTAAGGAGGTAGTTCAAGTACTTCAACCAATTCTAATTTTCTTAAAGGAAAAGGGAAAGGGAGGAATAGGAGGAGGATAGAAGGAGAATCATACTAAGGTTTTCTCTCAGTTTTCATTCATTCCTTAATTTATCACAAGCCTAATTCTTTTCTATGATAGCAAGGTCTTATTGTAGACAACAAGATTCAGGGTTGAATTGCATCATTCAGACACTTGATTCTCAGAGGTGTTGTTCTATCTTTGATTGTCTGTGTAGACTTGTGTTGGTTACTATTCTTCTATTCTATCTAAGTTTATTGACCCAAGGTTCATGTCTGTCAGGTTTCCAACAAAGCCTCTAAAACTATCGACCCTCTTGGTAAACAAGAATAACACACAGTATGTGCTGCACAGTCTCACTCGAGATAGATTTAATGGGTGGCTTTAAGACTCAGGTGTTTACAGCCTAGGATTGAGAGTGATATAAGAGAGCTATATATTGAACCATTTATCATAACTTGTAAACACAATATATTGTTATCAATGAATTAAGCAGGAAATATAAAAAATCATTCATTCAACATAGTAATAACTGTTGAAGACAATAAATATATGCACGCATTCATCACATGACACAGATGTTACCATGGTTCACCCCCTCCTGGCCTCCATCCACAAAGATTTGTTTCTCATCTCTTTTATTATAGTATTTCCACATCTACAACGTCGTGCTCTTACAACTCTTCTTAGTCGGGTAAGATCAGTATGAGGCAGAATAGATTGGACCAGGCTCCCCAACCTATGATCTAACCCTCAATATATACCCTCCCTCATCTTCTCTAGCTCGACATCTCATACAAAATAGATCATACATCAAAATGTCCTATAGCGCATCAACTCATGCATTACTAAGGCAAATGTTTCTACAATAACAAAAATAGTCAGAACTTAGAACATATAACCCCCTCTATGATACCTAAGTATCAATATTTATATGTTTTCGGGTCTTTAGCCATTACAATACATTACCAAATCCCTAACCCTACCATCATTAGGTCTTCTTCGCATGAGCATGTGTTGTTCTTCCTTCCAACTATCGCTTTCCTCATGCATGATTTATTTCCCAAAATTGTCTTGATTTTCCCCCTCAGCCTACCTCCAACAGGCCCCCAACACTGACATGTGGCTCGTCCCAAGTCCGCTAACATTTGTGTGCTTCCTCGATCTCCTTGATGATCACTTTGAAAAAAAAATTGAGCTCTGCTGCCTGTGTCTACACCTGCATAGTATTCTCCTTGAGTGTGTCCACTATCTGGACTGCAATTTCATCACTGATCAATTCCATGCACTTTGCTTGGGTCTGTGCTATATGTGTCTTAGATTATTCTGCTTGTGCCAGGACTTTTTCTACCCTCTCTTGCAGTGGTTCCATTTGAGCCTACTGCTCCTATTTATGTGTTTGCGCCGTGGTGAGATTTTCCTACAACTTCTTCATGTCCTGTGCCCCTTTGAAGAATTTTTTGATCAACATTGTCTTCTGCCTCTACTTGAGTTCTTGGATCGCTACGCTTATCCTTTCTTCTTACTTGTCCCACTTTTGGACCTGCTGATCCTCCTATAACTTCGTCCATAGTTGTGCTGCTTTATTGAATAAGTCAGTTGTTTTTCTAACCTATTTGTCTATCTCCTACAGCTGTGGTGTTGCTTCCTTATTCCTCTTCTCCTTCATTGTCAGTGGAGTAGTGTGCGTGAGATACTCCTAGAGATTCTTGATATCCTTTTGATATTGATCAATTGCCTGCGCAATATGATCAATATTTTTTGCTGCTCTGATTTCATCCCTCTGCGCATCTTGTGAAATCTTCTCATAAGTTCTTGCCACTTTCTTCTCCAATCCTTTCATGTTCTCCCTTTACTCTTGGGTCTCTAACTTTTCCTTCTCATAGAATATTTCCAACGTGTCTTGCTTCTCTATTTCTTTCTACAATTCAACTAAGTATTTGTGTACACAAGACTATACCTCATGGTTTATGCTAACATGCAACTTATGTAGTGCCCTGGTTGGCATCTGCATCAACACTGGTTGGATTTGGCTTAAGTCCTTCAGGGGTGTCTGCCCCACAATCTCATCCATGTGAAACATACATGGTTTGATGTGGAATGTTGCGTTCGGGTGCGGTAATGGATGGAATGGATCTCATTCTCCTACTTCAACTATTTCCTCCGTCTACAGTGATGATGGTTTTGTTCCCCTGTTGCTTGATGTCTTCCCTTCCCTAATTTTCTTGAGGCGTTGTTGCATGTCTGCTAGCTCCTCTTGAATCCTATCCTTGTGGTGCGCAGCATGGTCAAAATCCTTGTCTAGACAGTCCTAGACCATTCAGGCTATCATCTCTCCATCATCATCCTTGATCGTGTACTCTGGGGGTGTTCTTTGTGCCTTCATTTTCTTGCATGTGCCTCCTTTATGCGTGGTTGTCCTCTTATTTTCTCCTAGTTCCTATGGGTTGGGACTTGTTGCAGACCCTTACATGGGCTCAACCTATTGTTGCTCCTCCTTGGTTGGTTGTATCTTATCATTCTTCCCATTATCGGTCCCTGTCTTTGTTGGCCCTTTGTTTTTCTGTGTTGGTTTTCCCTAGTCTATTCTTCATCTCTTGGGCACTTGGATTTCTCGAGGCTGTGTTACTCCCTGCCTTGCCTCTTCTTTTGTTGTCCTTTCTAGAAAATCTTGGATGATGGCTTGAATCCTCCATTCATCTTCCTAGTCTTTGATCACCAGGTCGATGTCACCCTCGGGGATATAGTAGTGCATCTGTAGCCATTGTTTATCAAGATCCTTCCTTGCATGTATCCATATTATATGTCATGTATCCCTAAATTTGGCGATGTCCCCATATCGCACAACAGCCTCTGGTGTTATTCTCCACATTTTGGAGATTGCTTCCTATAGGTCGTGTAGGTATCCTTCAAATATGGACCCGTTCATCCTTTTGTGATCAGAATTCGACGTAGCCTTCATTAGTAAGTATCTCACTCCTTGGTTTGGTTTGGGTATGGTACCAAAAGGTACGTACCTTGGATCTTTCCATCCCATGAAGGCTATTAGTGTGATCAACCATGAATAGTGAAAATTCTTGCTTAGATCATGTGCATCCTTACCGTCATCTAGGAATAAGTTCAAGAGGTACAGTGCCTAGGTAACTATGGTTCCTTCGACGCATTGAGTTGGAACTATGACAACTCTAGCTAGAACTTCCTCCCTGTGACATTTTCTCAACAACTTACAAGCTAAGATTTCCATGCCCAATTGTTCTGCGACATCATTGATCCTCTTGATTATGATCCCTCTTGTCCCCCTTTTGGTTCTATACTTATTATTCATCTCTTCTTCTAGCGCCTTCTCCCTGGATTTTTCATCCCAAAATTGTGCGGGATCCATGCCCTGAGATGGAAATCCTTTTATGTTTGCAATAAGCTCTATGTCTATCGAGACAAGCTTGTCCAGCCAGATGTCCCCTCCATGCATGACTGCTAAAAACTATTTTACACATGAAGTTCCATACTGACCTCTGTGTTGCACCTCTTTTGTCACCTAAATGAGAAAAATAAGGGTGTTTACAAGCCCAGTTGGGTCAACTAGGTAAGACAACAATAGAGGAAAGAGTTAGAAGTGTAAAGCATAAAAGATAAGAAAAGAATTAAACTAAGAATGATAAAAGAAATTAAACTAGAGTGCATAAGGACATTAGAACAAGAAATAAACAAGACTAATGCCACCAATGGAAAGGATTGTATTAGTGGAAAGAAAACACCAAAGAGAAAGGGAGACTTTGGGTCCCCTCTTCCTCCGAGGGAGGGCTCTTGGACCCCCAAATATTTAGCTCTTCTTTGAAAGATACCAAATATAATAAATATGCAGAACAGAAATAAAATGTTAGAAATGGCAAAATAATAGTAATATATCCAGCATAATCTCCATAATAACACATAAATGATATAAGAACAACAACAGAAATAGCACTTTGATTCAGAAAGCAATGTTCACAAGCCTCTTCGAGGGGGCAACCTCCAATCGAGCAAAGCTTTGTTACAATAATCTCCAAGCTAGGTTTTTCATACCCTTGAACCTTATTTATACTAAATATGTCTATCAGGAGAAACATCTAGAGGAAAATCCTTCTAGAAGTGGAAGCTTCTATTAGGTATTCTTACAACTACCTTATTCTATTTTATTGAAAGGCCTTATTAATATTGACCTTTATTACATCCGAATATATTAATCTACCTATGTGCAGGTTAGGACCAGTTAGTTTGTTGAGGGCACGGAAGTCAGGACACATTCTCCAAGAACCTTCTTTCTTTAATACTATGACTATAGGAGAATAGTAAGGGCTCATACTAGGGTGGATAATGCTTTCATTAAGGAGTTCCTGGACCATTTTCTCAAATTCATTTTTTTGTGAGAAGGGGTGGCAATATGGACAGATATTGGGAGGAAGGCTTCTGGGTACAAAGGGAATGGAATGATCATGAACACCGTGGGAAGGAGGGAGGCCTTGGGGAGTGGAAAAGACCATTTGATGTTTAGAAAGGAGAGCTTGGAGGTCATGCTGCACCGGGGGTGTTTCCGTTGCTTGAATGGCATGGAGTTGGGAAATGACACCAGAATGACCTTTTTTGAGAATCTTTTCCATGCGATGGGAACTAATGAACTCAAGTGAACCAATAGTGATGCCTTGGAATTTATATTGGTGGCCTTCCTAGTGGAATTGCATGGTTAATTCTTTAAAATCCATGAGAATGGGACCCAAAGTTCTTAGCCAGTCTACACCCAACACAATGTCACAACCACCCATGTCGATAGCAAACATATGGGATTTTAGGTGGTAGTCACCGATTTGGAGACACACATTTTCATAGCACCCTCCACATTTCATGGAACCACCATTGGCAATCATGATTTGGAAATTGTTGACAGCACGGATGTAGCAATGAGTTTCTTGGGCAATGAGGCGATGAAAAAAATTATGGGTGCTTCCACTATCAACCAGAATGATGACCTTCCGATGCTTGATGTAACCAATTAACTTGAGGGTTTGGGGAGTGGAAAATCCAGTGAGAGTATTGAGGAAAATGACGGTTTCTACTTCGGGAGGGTCTGAGGGAGGGGATATGTCAGTGATTTCAGGTGACTCAGACACAAGGCGAGTTTCAACATCCTCTTCTGAAATTTCCTTAGAGATGGCCATAAAAAGATTTTGTTCCTTACACTTGTGGCCTGGGAAATATTTGTCATCATAATTATAACAAAGGCCTTTGAGTTGGCATTCAACCATTTCATCCCTGGTCAATTTTTGGATTTTTAATGGGGCTGAGGGAGTAGTGGGAGTGATGGGTTTTAGGCGAGGGATAAAGGAGGGTTTTCGGTTTTGAGATGATACAAATTGTTGTGATTATTTATCTCTTTTGGTAGCCTCCACCCAAGTCGAGGGTCGAGCCATGAGGACATGGGCCCAAATCTCCTCCTTGAGGCCACTAATAAAACACTCTCGAAAGAAAGAATCAGTCATGCCCTCTGTTCGAAAAGTCAGTCATTCAAAGGCAGCTATGAAGTCTTCTACTATTCCGGATTTTTTCAACTTTGTCAAACGGCCCAAATGGTTGGTGTCCATGTCAAAGAGTTCATAAATATCAGTCACAAATTGGGTCCAGGCAATATACCCTTGACGAGAAGTTTTTCTCCATTGCCACCATTGCCAACGTTCTTGATCTAGATGGAGAACACCATACTGGAGTTTGGCCAAGTCATCTGTAATGCCATACAAAGAGAAATAATGTTCAATTTGGGTTACCCAACTAGTGGGGTTCGAGCCATCAAATTTTCTCACGTCCACTCGCAAAAGGAATATGTCATGTTGAAAGTGATCAGACTGAAAGGTATGGGAATGGGAGGATGTTTCGCCTTCATTATTTTGATGTGCTTCAAAGAAATGGTCATCTGTAGGGATATTTAGTTTGGTGTAGAGTGATGCAAAGACAGATTCAAGCTAGGTGGTCAGTTCTTGTTTGACTTCCTCCATTGAGGACTGCATGGTTGTATTTATGGTAGCATTGATGGATGAATCGATGGAGGCAACAATAGCACTAAGTTGTTTCACTTATTTTTGGGTTTCGAGGAAACCATATTGCATGGTGTTGAAGTGAGATTCTAGGTATTGGCTATGGGTATGGGTCATGAGGATGGGTGAACTGAAAAGGGGTGGGCGGGGTCAAATTTTTTGTCGAAAAATGATAGGGATGAATGTGATAAGGATGAAGAGATGAATCCAATGGAATAGGTCTCAAATAATGGTGAAAATTTTTTCAGAATTTTTTTTTTTTTTTTTTTACACCTGCGGAGTTATACTCCGGTCTGAAGAATACTGCAGTGATGAAATCCTCAAATTCTTAACTAGAAAGAGATGTGTATTTACTTGGCAACCCGAACACAGTTGCACGACAATAGATCTAGTTTTTTTTTAATTTGTTTATGTTTCTGTCCCCCAAGGGTTAGGTATTCAAGGGTTCTACAAACAAGGGTTTGCCCTGTGCTATAGTTGTTTGATATACGTGTGGGGCCCAATAGTAGTACTCAGCCCAATATCTCAGGGAACTAACTAAGGAGGATAGACCATACCCTTAGCCGTACTACTTGACTACCTAGGTACTAGAGAGTATCTTCCTGAGTGTTGTTCTTGGTGACACTATAGTCGTTCGACGGATGATAGGTTTATCTAAAGAGGGATTTAGGAAATCTAGGTTGATCTGTACACGGGTGTTTTTTGATGCACTACCACTCAAAGGGGTACCAACAGTGGTTATAAGGGTGGCCAACAGATGTGTGCTTAAGAACCACTTGTATTTCCTGTGTGTATGAATCTCTCAACCGCAAGTTTATGCGCGTAATGACAGATCTTTGTGGTTTAAAGACGCTAGAATATGTCTCTACCCTAAAAACAATTCCTACAATTTGTTCCAAGGAAAGTGCTATGATACCACTTGCAAGATACCAGATATAATAAATATGCAGAACAGAAATAAAATGCTAGAAATGGCAGAATAACAGTAATATATCTAGCATAATCTCCACAATAACATAGAAATGATATAAGAACAACAACATAAATAACACTTTGATTCATAAATCAATGTTCACAGGCCTCTTCGAGGGCAACCTCCAATCGAGAAGCACTCTATTACAATAATCTCCAAGCTAGGGTTTTCATACCCTCGACCCTTATTTCTACTAAATATGTCTATCAATTGAAGCATCTAGAGGAGGATCCTTCTAGAAGCAGAAGATTCTATTAGGTCTTCTTACATCCACCTTATTCTATTTTATTGAAAGGAATTATTAATATTGACCTTTATTACATCTGAATATATGAATCTACCTATGTGCGGGTTAGGACCCTAACATTCTTACAAATAAGGAACTAAAATGAAATGGTGAAGAGAATCCAAAGCACATTCAATCTAGAGGTGATATGAATGGATAACTGAAATGATGTTAGCATGCTCTTGATGTGGAAAGAGGATCCTCCAAGAGAATATCAACAGCATAACAATGCAAATGAATTCCTTGAAAATATAGTGCACCCATGGCTTCCTTTTATAGCATAGATTTGTGGTATTATGCAACCAGTTCTTAGTGTGAATAAGGGGCCAAGATTTGGATGTAAGATTGACTTGGAAGCTGAACCAGAAGTGGGTGGAATGCCGACCAATATCATAAATGCACTTTTTTGAGGTGTGCGCATTTTTTTTCATCCACAGTCGCACATCGAGCACATGTGTGCCTTTACGACATTATCTGACTGTCGCACATGCATGCGCGCCTTCTGTTTTTTTAGTGCATGATGATTTTATTGTTGTTTTTATATTTTTTGGACCTTTTGCAGATGCATTTTTGGCCCATGAGTGAACTAATGAGTGTTTTGAAGATGTTGGATTCCTATAACCATTTGTGGAAAAAATTCAGATGCCCCTTGATGTGTGAGGTTAGGAGCATATGTATAGCCAAAATAAATCAATGTTTCTTCTATTGAGAGTACCTGTGTAAGAAAGAGTGTTGTGGGGAAAGTCAAGAGTGATCCATTGGAAGGAGAGGGGAACCTGTAGGACCCAAGCCTTTCCCAAGGTGTGGGAGAAAAAATGAAATTGTGTACAAACAAGGCGGGCATGCCCCATGCTTGTGTCATGTAACTCAAAAAGATGTAATATGGTAATTGAAGTTGTGTTGTAGATGTAAATCACTGCAACACCCTCTGGGGCGGTTTGATAATAACAGAGGACAAGTATTATGGTGAACAAAACTATGAAAAAGGGAAAGGACACCTGTGAGAAGTGTCAATAATGTGAAGACATTGATAGTCTATCAAATTTCATAGGTCTTTGGCTAAGATAAAACAACTACAACAGTCACAAAGTAAGACAGACCGTAACATGAGATAACGTTGAAGTCGAATGTTATGGGAGTCAACGGCAACAGATAACAATGGTGGTTTTCCCTGTGCCATCCAAGACTCCTAATTGTAAAGGTAATGAGAGTTAAGATACTGTCACCCTTATAGAAACTGTGTTGATGTCGACAGGAAGGGAGACATGACTCCAAGAAGCAAAGAGCTTTAAGAAATCCATTGGATAAGATTAGGAACTGATGAGGTATATGGACAAAGTCAAGATGTGGTGAGACTCAAGACTACCCTTGGTTGGAGATATATGTAAGGTGGCAGCAACCGTAAAACTGAATCTAACGCCAGGGGGACGAATAGATGAGGGCGAGTTGTGCTAGAGGCGTGACACAATGGAAAAATGAAGAGATAAAAAAGGTGTATGGGCTGTAAGATGATCGGGGTTAGTGGCATTGATGTTAGGAAGTGAAAAATGACCCAACCAAGGGAGACAAGGGTGGATTTGTTGGAAAAATGGAAGGTTGCTAAAGGAAACAACAAAAAGCTATGAAAATGTGAAAATGAGGTTTGTACAACTATCAAAAGAATAAAAAATAAGTTTGAATAATTGTGTAGATACAAAAATAGGTGCCCCATTGTAAGATGGCTTGGCCTGATGATGACGCAAGTTGCTTGGAAAACAAGTGGAGGGTTAGGGCCCCATAGGTAGGTTTCTGTATTAGGGAAACGTATGGAGGACAATCTACAGAGGGGAAATCTAGAGGTGGATGAAATGGATGGTTAATTATATTGTGGGGGTGCAGTCAGAATAGAACCATGATGAAGTAACCTGGGAGTCCATTTTGGGAAGGCTAGCAAAATGAAGAGAAGGAGTATCTGGCTAGTTCTCGACATTATGTAATACTATTGGGACTCCCATCCCTAAAGGGTGAAAACAACATGAGTGTCAAGATGCCCAGGGGACCTATGAATGGGAAAACTCATGTGGCCTAGGAGTCCTATTGGGTGACAGTATCGAAATGCAGTGGAGGTGATAGTACTGCAGAGCCAGATATAGGGATCCTAGAGGCAAATAGCAGAGGGTGTGACTGGGAGATGGATTGTGAGATTTGGAGGGAATGACTACATGCCAATGTCAATGATATACATGAATGGATACTGCTATCATATGATGATTGTTTGCACTCTTTTCGTCGATGTGTGAGCAAAAAGTGAGTGCTTACATGCCTAGTTGGGCTCTGCTAGTCATGACAGCTGTAGTGTAAAAGGTTAGAAAGAAAACAACTAAACTATTAAGAAGAATTAAACAAAAACTAAATAAAAACATGAACATGGAAATAAAAAATAAAAACAAATAACAATGGACCAATATCACCAATGTATTAGAAGGTCTGATAGATGAAATCCAAAGATACACAATGGAGAAAGAGGACTTGGGTCTCTTCCCTCTCCAATGGAAGGCTCTTGAGGCCCTCAATTGATTTTCTCTCCTTACAAGAAAAGATGAAATGTGGGTGAAAGAACTCCAAGATAATTCACACAAGAGAGGGGTGAATAGCTTATGAAATGCAGCTTACAATGTGTATTACCAAAGAAGAGGTCTCTAGCAATCTCAGCAGCATAACAGTATGAAGAATTCCTTGAGAAAATGGTGGTCATTCATGGCTTTTTATA
>ML790324.1:124131-177545 GCA_009831015.1 Picea engelmannii | reverse complement strand
GCTCATTTTTAGTGGGTATGCTGCGCTTTTTAATTTTTTAGCCATTTTTGTATAGTTTTTGGCCCTTTTGCTGTGCTGTGGATTTAATCCTTGTGCCATGAATGCCTGTTTTTCTGTGCTGATGATGTGGAGTTCTTGTCGCCCTGTGCGGACGAAATTTCAGTGATAACAATGATCAAGAACCTACACACATGAAAAATGAATACCCTACGTGAACAACATATGAAGAGAAAAGATCATATAGAAGTTATTCAATCATGTAAGCATGCATACCTGAGCGTAATATGAGAAGAAATATCTCCCCCAGGGATGAGGATGGAAAATGGCCTGGGGAATGGAATTATGTGGGTAATGGGGTCCTAATCTCGTGGATGAAGACGGATTGAAAAACGGGCGCCTGGAGCTCCCATTATTGAGTTTGGAAGTTTTGGAAAACTAGACTATATATAACTATAGGGCCCACAAAGCCACCTCATTTGTACCTGCTATCTTATTGAGTGGACGAGCGATTTTAGAGGAGATTTGGAGATTCTGAAAGATCGAGGAAACCAATTCAGGATCAATGAGCTTCAGTTTAGTTGTCGTATCCTCCTGCATAGAATTAAGGTTTCTATTTTTGGGCAGGGACTATACGAAGGGTCGTACAGGGGGTTTTGTGGGTGTGGGCCCCGCAGTGCCTGGGCGATCAAGAAATTTGTGTGCACAAGTGTGCGCCTGTAATGTGTACATCCACACATGGGGGCTCCTTAATGGGAAAAATAGGCATGCATGGCATCCGTGCCTATGTAAGGCACAATAACACATACATGCATGTCTGTATTCCTAACAGCTGCGCATGTGTGCGCAACTGTGTAGTGAATAGGAGCATTATGATGTGTGCCTCTATGTGTGACATAGGTGCATGCATGCACTTATGTATGGCCAATAGTCACACATGAGTGCATGAATGGGGGATGAGCATGCACGCATGTGTGCGTGTCTATGGGGAAAAATAGTTGCGCTTATGAGGAAAAACTAGAGGGTGTAAAAAATTATCTTTTTTGGATTTTTTGAAGTTTTTATGGGTTATGATGGCTAATCAAGTGTTGTATATGTGGGTTCAGGTGATCATTTGGACAATTTTGATTCATTGGAGAGAGAGGGATTGGTCACACCTAAGGGAGGTAGTGAGGGATGAGGAGCCGACAGTCCAAGGCGCTTTGGCAGCATGTGGGCTATTGACGTTTTTTGAGTGTTCACTCGTGTGGGCACAGGAGTATCTTTTGAAGTTATTGATCAAGATGTGGAGTCCTGACTTGCATTTATTTATGGTCCAGGGTGAGAAGCTAGCCTTCACTATGGTGGAGGATGTATATTTTTTTACTAGGCTCCCTTTTTGGGGAACCCCACTACTGGTAGAGCCCATAGTACTTGGGGATGGTCAGTTGGTTGTCTTAGCCCAGAGATATTGTTTGGGGGAGAAATTTATATCAGGCTCCGTAGTGAGTACTGGGGTGATGGATGCCCTTATGCATCATTTCATGGTAGTGCTGATCGCGAGAGTCTACGGGTCTCTTGCAACTTAGTATATCAGTGGAGGTCAACTGAGAATCATGGAGAGGGCATTGGCGGGTGAGCATTTCGCCTGGGGCTTGATGCTCCATGCCAAGATGGTAGGGTAGCTTGACAGGTGTCGTGTTGTTGACTTAGGGGAGTTTTCCTTTGGGTCTATCTTGGTGGCATGGTTTTTGGAGAGGGTGTCGATGTTGCACCCTAGAGTGTTGTTAGACGCTCCTGGCATGTGAGAGCTGCGACTGAGGCAGTAGACAATGATCCTGGTTAGTCATGGTAATGGGGAGGGTGGCCACTATTTCACCACCGAGGCTACAAATGAGTGATTTCATATGCCATAGATCATACTGTGGTATCCCTATTTTGGGGTGGACTTTTAGGATGATCCGGAGATGGTGTTTCCCCCAGGAGAGGTGTTCGACTGTAGAGGTGTGATGTGATGTTTGATGGTTTTGATCTTTAGATAGTATAGCATGTATATTTCTATGTATAGATGGATATTGATGTTACCATTTATTTGTTTTGTGTACATATGTTGGACCACGCAGATGCAAGGTTGATTTGGTGAGAGTGTCGGCTTGTTAGGGGCTGGTGAGGCCTCCATGGGGAGAGCCCTGTGTAGGAGAGAGAAAATGGTGGGATGAGGATGAGCCGAGACTGGTTGAAGAGGAGAGAGCAGCTCGATGACACCGATTCAATAACCTCGGTGAAGAGCCATCACATGCTCCTCTGGCATTGGTCGAGGGAGATTTCGAGGATGTTTGCCGCTACTTGGAGGTGGTATTACAGGGAGTGCCTGAGGGCATGTGATCACAGATCCTGGAAGAGGGCGTCTTGGAGCAGTGTGTGGGCGTTTCGGTGGTGTGGTGGACAATGGTTCAGAGAGAGGTTATAGTGGGGCCAACGATGATTGGGAGGTTTCTTCCGGGACCTGAGGGACCCCTAGCTAGTGGGGGCCCTCCTCCAGAGAGAGGGCTAAGTGGTCGAGATTTAGAGGCTCCATGAGTGCCTCTATATTTATGTATTTTTTTTATCTATATAGGTTGGTGAGCCCATTTTTTGTTTATAGGGGTAAGTTGGTTTACCTACCTACGGATAGTGTACCTGACGTACTATTTTTTGTAAACACTGATGACACATTGATCGGTATATATATATATATATATATATATATGTATATATATATATATATATATATATATATGTATGTATGTATGTATGTATGTATGGATATACATTTTTGGGATCTTTGTGGTGTTCACTTGTGTTGATCTTTGTTAGTGCTTTTTGATGGTGTCTAATCTATATGTTGTTGATAGACTGGTGATGATTTATGGATACATATTGGTTTCTTGATGTGATAAATGCCAATCTAACACTAGGTTAGCTATTTGATTAAATTGTCTTGTAATGTGTGTAAACGTGATGGAATAAAAATGTCGAGATAAGAGTCTAACTTGCACGTATTTGTAGAAGAGGCACGGATTGCAGACACGGTACAGATTGTTGAGCTAGAGGACAACCAGTTGGAAATCTAATAAAACGCTAATGTCGTGAACATGATGATGACTGGCCTCAATGAGGAGGCCAATGACTACTATATATTCTTCTTGGTTATTGGTTGTTGGCCCCAAACACATGTCGTTGGAGTGGAGTAGAGTTTGTGAGGGAGAATAAAGGGCCCATGCGTCCGAAGTGAGATTTTGTGTCCAACGTCTAGCTCCGTCGGCATAACCGATGTGATAGGCCAGTGGGGGAGGCATCTGTCAATAACAAAAATGGTAAATTAGATGTAAGGCATGGAGAAGAAGACTAAAAACTCTAAAAAAATGTACAGAAAGAAAAATCCTAATGTAGTATGGCTATGCTTTTAGGCATAAATTTTCTTTAAGTACAACCCGTTAATGGGTTCTTTGAGAGGGTGACCTTCGGGGGAGGCCAAGATGTAGGTGCCTTTAGTGGGGTATTGTTCTATAATGTAAGGTCCATGCCATAATGACTCAAATTTTCCATGGCCAAAGGTATCGTGAGCGATATCGTAAGCAAGGACGAGGTCTCCTTCGTTGAATGAGTGAAGGTTAACATGGCGATTAAAGGTGGCCTTGGACCATTTTTAGTTTCCTCATTGTTCTATAATGAAGATCGACGATCTTCATCCAGTGACTCTAAGTTCAGAAAACGCTGCTCCATTGGAGCAGTATTAGGTAATAGCTCAATAGCGGTGCGTAAGGTTGGAATTTCGCATTCGATTGGGAGAGTGGCCTTGACCCCATGGACAAGATGAAATGGCATGAATCCAGTGGCAGTTTTAACTGCTGTGTGATAATCCCATAGTGCAGAAAATAACATATGATGCCAATTGTTCTTATGTTTGTTAACCATGCACTGCAACATGGTTTTGAGGACCTTGTTGACCACTTCTACCTATCCATTGGATTGAGGGTAGTATGGGGAGGAGAACTCATGGGAGAATCCTAACCGAGAGGAGAGTTCGACAAATATCTCCTTCTTGAAGTGTTTCCCATGATCAGAGACTAGCTATAGTGGGACTCCAAAGTGGGAGATGACGTGGTTGAAGAACAAGCATGTTGCGGTATCAGTGGTGTTCTTAAATGTAGGCATGGCTTCAGCCCACTTAGTGAAGTAATTGACTGCAATGACGATGTATTTGTGTCCATTGTTGGATGAAGGGTTGCAAGTCATTAAGTCTATGCCCCATTTGCAAAAGGGGCCAACAGTAATGACCGGGTGTAGAAGAGTAGGTGATGCTCATGATTTGTTGGCATAAAGCTGACATTTGTCACATCATTTCACAGTGTGGGTTCAATTGTGAAACAATGTAGGCCAAAAGTAATCGGTGCGAATGATTTTCTGAGTAGTGGATATCCCTGAGAAGTGAGTCCCGCAAGCACCACTGTGGCAGTCATTGAAGACTTGATTGAATTCTTAATGACTCCCATCCCTAAAGGGTTAGTGGCATTGATGTTGGGAAGTGAAAAATGCCCCAACCAAGGGAGACAAGGGTGGATTTGTTGGAAAAATGGAAGGTTTCTAAAGGAAACAACAAAAATCTATGAAAATGTGAAAATGAGGTTTGTACAACTATCAAAAGAATAAAAAATAAGTTGGAATAATTGTGTAGATACAAAAATAGGTGCCCCATTGTAAGATGGCTTGGCCTGATGATGACACAAGTTGCTTGGAAAAAAAGTGGAGGGTTAGGGCCCCATAGGTAGGTTTCTGTATTAGGGAAACATATGGAGGACAATATGAAGAGGGGAAAACTAGAGGTGGATGAAATGGATGGTTAATTATATTGTGGGGGTGCAGTCAGAATAGAACCATGATGAAGTAACCTAGGAGTCCATTTTGGGAAGGTTAGCAAAATGAAGAGAAGGAGTATCTGGCTGGTTCTCGACATTATGTAATACTATTGGGACTCCCATCCCTAAAGGGTGAAAACAACATGAGTGCCAATATGCCCAGGGGACCTATGAATACAATGTATCATCCACAAGGGGACCAATGAATACAAGACTTGATTGACTGTCAAGCACCACTGTGGCAGTCATTCAAGACTTGATGCCCAGGGGACCTATGAATACAATGTATCACACACACAATCAGAGTTTTCATTCTTAACTTCAACTTTTGATTAAGAAGGTTAATACAGGGTGGTTACTCCTTTTAGGAGTGTTTCGAATGGAGCTCATGCACAACTTGTTCATGAGCCAAAGTAGGCCAAGTGTTGTAACCATGCTCTGATACCAATTTGTAGCACACCCACCAAGAGGCTAGAAAATTTTGGGTTTTATTTCCTTATACTCGAGGGAAAACACTCCCCGATATTATAACAAGCCTAGTGTAGACCTTCCTTTCCCTTTAAAGTCCCTCATATGATTGTGACTATGCCCACAGTCCTCACTGAGAAGGCACTTCTGCTAACGTGATATGGGGAGTCGTGAGGCAAGTGATCCATTGCTCTCTTGAATTTCAAAGGGTTGAAACCCAAAATAAACCTAATTGCTTATCGAGACTAATAGCAACCCGAAATAAGTTTGGTACTTTACCCTTCGGAGTTTACGCCATCAGGATTTTGGGATGTGCGACGACAGGAGGTCTCACACCTAGGTTTCTCGGGAGCCAAAACTCTGAAACACCAAACTCTAAACATGCTCCACTATTTCTGGGTTTCCTCCATCGGGATTTTAGGATGTGCGATGGTAGGAGGTATCGCACCTGGGTTTCTTGAGAGCCGAAACTCCAAAACACCACACTCTAAACATGTTCTACTATTTCAGGGTTTCCTCCATCGGGATTTTGGGATGTGCAATGACAAGAGGTCTCGCACCTGGGTTTCCCGGGAGATGAAACTTTGAAACACCACACTTTAAACATACTCTACTATTTTGGGGTTTCCTCCATCATAATTTCTGGATGTGTGACAACAGGAGGTCTCGTACCTGGGTTTCCCAGGAGCCGAAACTCCTAAACACCAAACTCTAAACATGCTCCACTATTTCGAGAATTAGCATGTTGGGATTTCAGGACTTACGAGTACAAGGGAAATCACCCTTGGATATTTTGAATGTCGAAACATGAAAATATCAGGATTTAGTTACACGATGTCATTTCGGGGTTCTGTATGTTGGGATTTCAGGACTTACGAGTACAAGGGAACTCACCCTTGGATATTTCGAATGCCGAAACACCGAAATATCAGGATTTAGTTACACGCTATCATTTCAGGATTTCGTATGTTGGGATTTCAGGACTTACGAGTACAAGGGAACTTTCCCTTGGGTATTCCAAATGTCGAAACACCAAAATATCAAGATTTAGTTACATGTTGTCATTTTGGGATTTCGTATGTTAGGATTTTGGGACTTACGACTACAAGGGAACTTGCCCTTGGGCATTCCGGGTACCAAAATGCCAAAACATCATAACCTATCCACACACTATCATTTCGGGATTTTGCAAGTTGGGATTTCGGGACTTGTGAGTACAAGGGAATTCGTACTTAGGTACCCCGGGTGCTGAAATACCGAAATGTAGAAGTCTAAATGGACCCTTCTCTCTCATGCATGGTTTTAAGACTTACGCCATAAAATCCTTCGACAGAATCCTTGGATAAACTTTCAAAAAGGGTGTCCCTATGGGGAGATCTATCCAGGGTATTACTTGAGACAAATAAGGGAATACATTTCCCGAGAACAGACTTGAAAACCGAATCCGTTTAAAATATACTTGCATATATATAAGCCATAGGTGGTCCTTCCAATATAGCATACAACCACCATTTCTAATCAAAACACCATACAGACAGTCTTATACTGAAACCATTCATAATTGCACAAACCATGAGCATACATGTCAAAATATTAATTTCAAGATACGAGATATAACACTTATCATAAAAACACTAGGTTTGATGCAACCACAGAGAGGGGTGCTCATTTCCACACAACCGTAGGCTCAGCGACCCCCAATGGATTTACCACTAGCCACCCCTGAGCTTAGACCACAATGCTATGAGACTGAGTCATTGTTTGTCGAAAATCAAGAATGAAGGTTACTCTCCTTCTTCTCTGTTTATCAATCACTCTATATATTTTTCCAGAGTCCTTCTAATTTCTCCCCTCTTGCGATATTTTTTCACGACTACCCCCTTCCACACCTCTTTCCTGCCTTTTATTTTCCGGTGAGGTTGCGTGTGGCACAAACTTCCCCATGGTGGTCAGGTCTGAGGCTTCTACAGATGGGTTGTTCACCCACATCCCTCATTAACTCATGAGGAGCCTCTTCACCTACCAACCTAGCGTGTAATTCATTTCGGGGCCAATGAGCCACTCTTTATCTTCAGGCTAGTGAAGACCAAATACGGTATTGGTTTTGGTCGAATTTAACTCCACCATTCCAGGTGCCTTCCACCACCTTTCATCAGCCATCGTGGTCTCTTTTGAGCACATCCCCCTCCCAGTAGTCCTGCAACATATATCCATAACATTATTTACATTCGTTGACCTTTTATACTAAGATCCATTCAAAATCACACATTCACATCTTTGAGTCTGCCATAGTTCTTGTCCAGTATAGTTATTTTTACAAACTGGGGGAAACAGGGTGTTACACTTGATCATTTATCTTATTTTGTTCTCTCATCAGCCTCTCATTTTCTTCTTTGTAACTCTGTACTTCTAGTTCCAGGATTCTCACAGTCTCTATCAGGTTTTATTTCTTCCCTCTTCCCTTGTGTCTGTTGGATTCTATCTCTGCATTACCAACACTGATATTTTGACCTTTGGCCTCTTTATCATGGTTGTAAGATCCTTCTCCATCCTCCATTGCTTAAATGTATTCTTACCCTAGACTGATAATCTTAAACCCCCCTAACTCTACAAAATGTGCAAGAAACCATTTTGTTAGGGTTATTATAAACAAAATTAATTGTCAAACATTGCTACAGGTCTTTGTTTTTCCTCTCAAATCATGAAGAAAAAATATATCAGTCTTCACAACATAACAATTCCCTGTTATTTTCCTTAGAATCCTCTATCCCAATGGATAAAACTTCACTTCAATTTGATATCAGAGCTTAAATTCAGGGCTTCCTGAAGAAAATTTCACTTCCCCCCCCCTTTAGTTGATACATAATTGAATTCTACAAAGGCATTTCCCTCAAACCATTCCCCCAGGTGACCACGACTCGAACCTGTGGGATTAATCCTTCCTTAGCTCCCCGCTCCATGTTCTTCCACCCAAGAGCTTGTGTGAACAACATAACTGAGGGTTAGGTTACCTCCCAGACCCTTTTTACCTTATCATGAGACCGGCCTTGGGACCAAGTCATCCAAACTTTGCCCTTCAGCTCTTCTCCATTGTCAACTTCATATTTCTCCTAGAGCTACACTTCGTCGAAGTCTTCACCAAATCCACTAGTAAAAATCAGACGGTCGAGACTTTATCTCCCATTCAATGGATGACCCCACCCCCATCTAGAGGCTTCAAAAAATATCAATGATTGCAACTTAATAAAACGTTGATATGGACGAATCTCTGCCAATTTATAAATTTAGTTCTTTGGGGATCCAAGACATTTAGTTCTCGTGTCTCTCAATTCCCTTGGATTCGCAATCCTCCGAAGTACTTACCCTGCTCCTCTTTCTTGATCCAACGGTCGAGAGAGGTGCCGAAGGGATCTCAAATCGATGGTCTGCATGCCTTCGCTACCTCATACTTTGACACTTCTCATGGATATAAAATTGGACACCCCCGGACCCACAAAATCCCGGAGATGAAACAACACGCTGACTCCACCTAGGGTGATGTGAAGCCATGGCACGTGTTCCATGTGTCACTCAAAAATGGACAAATTAGGGTCCAAAAGGGATTGAATCTGAGCTGCACCTCTCCCCACATGACCCCCTACCATGTGGCACAAGCCACATCATCAACCACATTAAATATCCTCAATCATAGCTCCAGATATGATGGCCTACTTGACTTCACAGTTTTACAGCTCCGTGAATTTGGTACTTTGGGGCTTCAGCACTCCGGGGTTTTTCTTTTCCACTTTCTTTGTATTCGCCAGAGAAAATTTTTGAAGCCAAAACTTTACTACCCTTCTACCAAAAATAGATATGATGGCCCACAAAACTCCCAAATTCCTCCCCTCTATCTAACAATCGATGGGGATTCTGGGACTTCGGCACTCTAAGGCTCCAGGATGTAATAGTTCATCAAAGTTTAAAACTCTTGGAGTGAAAACTCTCAAAGTGGTCAATGTCGGCTAACCACGATCAATGACGGAGATCCCTCTATGCCTCCCATTACCTTATATGGTTGATTGGGATTCATGACTCCGACCTTTGGCAATTTAGGTTTTTCCTACCTACAAAGATCGCCCAAGCAACGAAGTTCCAAAGTTCTTCATTTCCTTCTTGGCTTCGATCGATGGCTGACAATCAATCATCTATATCTGATAGTTGGGACTTAATTATTACCCAACCTCCTATTCACCTCCACCAGATGACCCCTTTTCACCCACCTTCCAATTCGATGGACCAGATCTCCCTCGATCCCACGGTGTTGATCTCTCTCAAATTCAAAAGGAACAACCATGAATGCATGATCCTTTACAAAGGATATTTGATGTTTCGACTACTACGCGATCTCTGCAATGCCATTTCTCCTAAGCTTCCCGATTCAAGGTGTACTTGATCTTAACCACAATATCATGTCTGATGCATTCAACCCATTCCGACTAGATGTTTCAACCTATGCCTCTGACACCAATCTGTAATGTACCCAACCACCCACAAGCCGGTCCACGCCACTTAATCCAATTGTAACACACCCAACCACCCACATGCGTGGCATGTTTCACTCCAGGGAATCACTTCATAGTGATTTATCTTAATTCAAATCACTTCTAAGTTAATTAATAGACATGAAAACCACATGCGGAAATAAATATTCATGCCACAACATAAACTAAGCCATGCATAACAATGACCATCAAGCATGCATACTCTAAATATTAAATTCAAAGATAAATAAATACACAGCAGAATAAATCATACACAATTAAGTAACCATAACATAGAGCACTTATCTTTTTCTGAAAACAAGACCCCAACTAGCTGAAGACCAAAGAATTTCCACCCAACTGTAGACATTGTTGTTCCAAGTATCAACAATAATGTCACCGTCGAGCCAGGGCTATGATTCCACAAGGATGGATTCTAGGGTTTCACTTGACTTCCCAAGCCATTTATCCCTAAAACTCTCACAATCCTTTCAGAAGTCACATCAATCAAAAGTACACCATCTCTCTT
Source organism: Picea engelmannii (assembly GCA_009831015.1). Taxonomy (NCBI): domain Eukaryota; kingdom Viridiplantae; phylum Streptophyta; class Pinopsida; order Pinales; family Pinaceae; genus Picea; species Picea engelmannii. Next base: position 167,154 of record ML790324.1, on the reverse strand, counting down.
CTACCCAATATGCACAACCCAAGAGAATGGACCCCCTTCTCTTCCACATAGTCCCTCAGGATGTCCATCTCTTCTAGGGCTCCAGTGCTTCTGGTCAAGAATATCCCTTCTAGGACTCTCAGGACTCGTGGCTGTGATTTAAATGAAACATGACCCAAGGCATCACAAACATGCAAGAACCAACCTTTTTTGGAATACACTAGTAGTCTATTCAGCCAACGACTATGGATTTTCTCAACAATTTGGTTTCCTTCCCCCCAATAAACTCTCAAATCAGATGGGATGAGTAGGTGAAGGGATGAGTGGAGAACTAAAGAGAAATTAAAAGTGAGCACGATGGAAAATGAATGAGAGAGTGCAAAGGAACCAACAAATCCCCCAACAAAAAAAACAAACCCCAACCATAGACCAAGGATGGGTTTATGTAATTATTTGAATTAAGGAACCCCATGGTCTTCCCCCAAGAAGCTCATGTAATTGTTATTCTCCATTTAAACTAGAAATGGGTAAATAAAATATAAAATAAGTACTCAACCCCTCAACACCCCTCTCTTGTGGAATCACAGCCCCCTATAACTCTTTTCCTTGTCCATCTAGTAGCCAATGATGTGTTTTATATTAATAATGATCAAAACATTACATTTCCTAGGTACACTGACCTCTTAATAATTGTTTAGGCACTTTGGCCTTTCATAACTTAACAAAATACAATATTTAATGTGGGGTTCAAAACTGAGGTATTGCTTCCTTATATACCTTGAAATTTTCAAATGCTTCTAATTTCTTCCTGAGAAAACAAACTACAGTCATTCTTGTATAATCATCAACCAATAACATAAAATATTGCTCACCTTTTAAACCCTTTGTTCTACTTGGTACAACTAGATCAATATGCACAATTTCCAGTGGTCTTGTTGGCTTTGTGATCTAGGGAATTTCTCTGACTTCTTCCTTTTTGTTCACTTTGACGAGGTTATCAAATTTTATGTGACCCATTCTTTTGTGCCATAGCCAAACTTCATCTTCCTTTCCTAGACAACACTTTTCATTTCCAATTTCACTTAATACATATATGTTGCTTGAAGTTCTTGCCATTGTTGCAATCAATTTTCTTGATCTTGATTTTTTTATTTCACACTTATATGAATCAAACATAAGTTTATTACCTTGTTCACACATTTGAATTACACTTAGAAGGTTATGTTTCATATCTTCCACTAGTAGAACATTTCCTGCCTTAGTATTCTTGTTTCCAAATCTGATTGTGCCCTTTCCAATGATTCTAGTTGAATCATCATTTCCAAAGGAGACTGATCCATATCTTTCCTTTCTCAATGTAAGAAACATGTCTTCATCACTTGCCATGTCCTTTGAACAACCACTGTCAACATACTAACCATGTTTCTTGTGTTTAGATTGTAGAGCAAGTGTGCATTCTTCATTGTTAAACTGGTTTTTCTTTCTTATTTATATTCCCTACTGAGGTTCATGTCTGTGACTGTTGTTATTCTGTTGTGATTCTCTAGGAGGGACTGTCATTCTACAATGTTTGGCCATGTGTCCAAATTTGTTTACTTGTAGCATTCCATTCCAGTGCTCAATTATTCAAACCTGTTGTAGTTTCTTCTCTATTTTTCACCAGGTCTTCTTGGATAATCATTTTGTGCATGACTTTCAAATTTGATTCTATTTGTGCTATTAGCTCTGCAATTTACATATTTATGTCCAAAAAAATTACATGCATAACATAAAACAAAAAATATAGTTTGATACCTAGAAGTTGAAGATATTCTGAAAGGATTTACTCTTTTGAATCCTTCTTCTTCCTGAGGCCTTCTTATTTCTAATTGTTGTTGATTCTAAAATATGAATATTCTAGGTGGAGGAGTGTACCTGTGATCTTCCCTGTAAAAATTCTTGTCTCCTGTAACTGTCTCTGCATAGATTCTTGGTTGTGTTCCTTTACTTTTGGTTTTGGAGATTGAACCTCTTTCTGTCTGATTGTATCCTATGCCAGACTTGTCATGTTGTGGCCTTTGACTATTGATAATATTATCCAATACCTTTGAGTCCTTCTGCATGTTTTTATGTTGAAGGTCTTTTCTCAATGTAACAAACTTTGCTTCCAAATTTCCAATCATCTTGTTCTTTTCTTCCAGTTGTTCCTTGAGTGATTCTTCAATTCTTTTGTCTTCTTCTATTTGAACCTTTAACTCAATGATCATTTTCTCTAGTTCTTTTGAATTCTGAGTGTCTTATTTATTGTCTAGTTTTGTCTGGAGCTTCTTGTTTTTTTTCATTTCTCCTTTTATAATTTCTATACCACTCAATAGTTCTTCTATGTAGTCAACTTATGCCTCTTTGTATTCCTCTTCGGTGTCTTCTTTATCAGAGTCTTCTATTTCCATGAATAAAACTCTTTCTTTCTCACTTTCATTGACTTCATCTTCATCTAATGAGTAGTTGTCTTCTTTGGTGCAGAAACGTTTCTTGAAGACTTTATTTTTGGTTATTTTTTCCTTTATATGTTTGTTTTCTATTTGAATCATCTTCTTCATTTATTTTCTTTTCTTGTGAGGAGATTTTTTTGTCAAAATGAACAACACAATCACAATTAAAACAAATCAATGGAATCTTACCTCTATATCTTCCATTGATTCACTTTTTTAGTCTTCTGACAAAGTTGGTCACTTCTTCATCATCTTCTAAGATGTCAATGTTGTTGTTATCTTCTTTTTCCTTTTCCTTTCCCTTTTTCTATGACTCCTTGGATTCTTTGAATGTTGCTTATTTTATACCTGGATTCTCCTATTCAATTCTCATTTCATAGGCTGTGAAGATTCCATGTAGTTCATCCATGCTTATTGAGTCTAGATCTTCTCTTTCTTCTAGTGCTGAGATCCTAGGATCAAATCTCATTGGAAGATATATTAGTGCCTTTTGAACAATTATAGATTCATCAACTTCTTCTCCCAATCCTATGATTACATTCACTATTTCATCAACTCGTAAGAAGTAAGTTGCAATATTCTCATGTTCCTTCATCCTTAGATGTTTGAATTTACCTTTGTAAGTTTGAAGCTTTGTTGCCTTGAATTTTACATCTCCTTCATAAATATTCTGAAGTTTGTCCCAAATATCTTTAGCGGAGTTGAAATGCATAAATTTTACATATACTGAATCAAAAAGACCATTAAGAAGTGCATTTGTGGATTTTGAATTATTTAGACTAAGTTTCCTTCCACTTTCATTTGTTGGCAGCACTGCTAGTTCTTTGTATCCATCTACAACTGATTGCCAAACCTCAAATCCATGTTCTTGTACATATGTTTTCATCCTTTTGCTCCAGAATGAATAGTTTTGTCTATCAATCTGTGGTATTTTGTTTTTATACATATTTTTTCTCTCCATGATATACCTTTCAATCGTTAAATTGATTTCTAAAGGAACCTAGTCCGATACCAATTGTTGGATTACTAAGAGGGGGATTGAATCAGTAATAGAGAAATTTAATCCTTTTTACCACAATATGTAAGTGTTATTTATATTTATGATCAATGTAACATTATCATCCAATAAGTGCATATTAAATAAACCATAAACAATGAAAAATCACACGCATGCACAGTACACCAGTATTTTTACATGGAAACCCAATGCAGGAGAAAACCATGAAATACTTTTTTTTATATGTATTTAAGAATTACATTCATTGGAAGCACCAGCTTTATTTTTTCTCCAACTGCAACTGGAAGGAGGCTCCGAAACCCTATATTTTCAGGATAAAATCTGAGGGAAGCTCCAACTCCCCAATTCTCTGGCTACAACTAGAAGGAGGCTACAACCCCTTATGTTCTTCGGCTACAACCAGAAGGTGGCTACAACCATTTATATTTTCCCTGTCCTACCGCCCTTAAATATAAGTAAGATGATGAAACCACTATGAGATATACTACTGTAAACATGTACCAATATGAGCCAACAACCTATAACCAACATGTGTCATTGTCCTGTAACCAACCTATACCTATACTCAGCCTATACCAATCAAAAATCAATAGGTACGCAACCTATTTGTGTTGCAACACGTGTATGTATGCGCTCTGTCTGTACTACAACACATGTGTGTACGTGTGTACGTGACCTATCTTGTCAGTCTTTCATGGAAACCTGCATAGGAGATATAGCTAAAGAAAGTACAAAAAAATATTATCAAGAAAGGAAGAGAGATTCAATATGGAAGAATGAGAAAATGTATTCACACTACTCCAATGAGTTGATGATTGATACATATAGCATGATCAATATGATACAATGAATGAGTGGAACACACTCATATATAGGGAAAAGCATTCCATAATTAAGAAAAGAAATCAAGCAATTATATTTCCTTAGGAATGTATGCATGCATAATAGTGATGGTAAAAACAGAAAGTCTAAAATAGAACTAGTCAGTTAAATCCCACTGAACTAGTGTGTCGAAAATAGAAATTTATCCAACACCCCCCCTGAACATCACTATGGAGTGTAACAAACCCACTACCATCAATAAAAAAAAAATGTTGTTTTCTCAGTAATGAGACTCCCTGGAGCTTGTAGCAGCAAAATGCCAATCCTCGAATCACAGGTCTTCTATTTACCTACCCGATTCTCTGTACATAACCGTGGTCTTACGTCCCACCTGACACAGATGCTCCAACCATGGGTACGTCCTCTCACAGGGTCTTCTTCTTCTCACCCGAAGAACTCCAAGGTTCTTCTACTTCCTTATCGAGAAAACTGCTCCCACATTTCTCTCGCGTGATTCCCCCTTCCTTGATTTATCGGGGAATAGAAACTCATGACTTCACGAGTTCCAAGGTTGAACACTGGGTTCTCAGATCCCTGAGACCCGATGGTCAGTCAACTCGATGACTTTTTCCTGGAGGGATTTTGATACTCACAACCTCGTGATTTTCGTGGCCAAATTCCCGGGCCTTTTCTCGCAAGGCGCCGATACACGATCCCACGTGCGGATCCAACGGTCTTCTCGCGATCCGGATCCAATGGTTATTACCATCTCGCTTCTTGCGTCCTCGTGACTTTGAATACCCAATGCTTGGTCTCTCATCCTGTGAACTCCCGAGTTCGCGAGATCTTCTCGATCTCTGCCACCTATCCTCCTCCGATGGACGGTTCATAGCCTTTCGCCACTTGGCTGCTTCGCGACCTCATGTCTCGCGACTTTTAACACCAAATACTTGGGCATTCACCCTGCGAGCTCCTGAGATCGAGAGATCTTCTCGATCTCTTCCACCTGTCCTCCTCTGATGCACGGTTCACAGCCTTTCGCCACTTCGCTGCTTCGCGACCTCGTGTCTCGCGTCTTTTAACACCAAATACTTGGGCGTTCACCCTGCGAGCTCCCGAGTTCGCGATATCTTCTCGATCTCTGCCACCTGTCCTCCCCAGATGGATGAATCACAACCTCTCACCACTTAGAACATCCCAAATTCATCTCTTACCTCGTGAACCTCCAAGGTAGCGAGGTCCCTAGATCTTCGCCACCTGTCCTCCTCGGATGGATGGCTCAAATCCTCTCGTGGCTTCGCCACTCGCGACTTAGAGCATCCAACTTTTGGACTCTTACCTCACGAGCCTCTGAGCTCACGAGACCCCTGTATCCCTACCACTTGTCCTCCTCGGATGGACAGCTTAGATCCTCTCATAGCCTCACCGCTCGTGACTTGGAGTGTCCAACTTTTGGACTCTTACCTCGCAAAACTCCGAGGTAGCGAGGTCCCATTCACGAGGGCTTAACCCTCGTTTATCTACCTATAGATCTAACGTCTATCGGGTGTCCTGGCTAAGATCTGATGGTTTAGATCGGTCCTGATGCCGTACCCTTTCCTACTGCTCTTTGGACGTGGACAAACCAATGGTCTAGATGTTCTCATGGAGTCTGGGGTTCTATGATTCAGATTTCCTCACTACTCACGAAGATAGAGGAAAAAGGGTTAAGGCAATTTATGCCCTCATTCATTCCTATGATCTAACGGTCATGAATGACCGCAGATTCCCCAACGAGATCTCATCCATTGATCAATACTTATCCTTACGCTACTACTTCGGGATTTCAAGAGGGTCATTCCTCTTCATACAGGGTTGTTAAGACTTCCACAATTACGCCCTTTCTCCTGGTTCTTGGTAAACCTTTCTAAGGTGGGAATCTCTGTGAAGAGGTCTATTCCTGGGCATTCCTGGATACAGATAAGGAAAGCACATTTCCGAGAATGGACTGGGAGTTTGACTTGATTCAACTTATGCATAGTTAGATTCATCTTTATCGACATAAGTCATGCATGGCTTCCTCTATTACAAGCGTATGTCCCTTAATTATTATCAAAACATTCACAGACATTCTTACACTAAAAATCATTCACAGTCTCACCGTGTTGTGAGTACATATATATATATATATATATATATATATATATATATATATATATATATATATATCAGTGTATGAATTTCAAGATGCAATACATAAAATACTTATCAGAGATAACACCAGAAGTGGGTGCAACTACTGAGAGGGGTGCTCGTTTCCACCCAACCGTAGGCTCAGCAACTCCCAACGGATTTACCACTAGCCACCCCCAAGCTGAGACCATGATTCTCTGAGACTGCATTTCTCTGTCTGCCAGTGACCAGGAGCGAAGGTTGCAATCCTTCCTCTTCTTTATCACTCACTCTGCGTAATACTTGCCAGAGCTCCCCTCGCGTCTGCCCATTAAATAATCTCTGCCATACGCCTTATCCTCTCGTGAGGTTGCGTGTGGCACAATTACCCTCGTGCCGATCAGGCCTGACAACTCTACGTATGGGTGGTCCACCATCCCATCCCTCATCAAGCCATCCACCTACCAGCCTACGAGGTATTGAATTTCAGGGCCAACGAGCCACTTTTGGTTCTCCGGGCCAGTGGAGTCCAAATACGGTATTTTAATTCTCGGTGGAAGTTAACGCCACCTTTTCAGGTGCCTTCCACCACCATCATGGTCTCTTTTCTGCACATCCCCTCATCAGCAGTCCTGTAATAAATTCAGAATGTTTTCACATTCCTTGACCTCTTTCTGTAGGTCCATTTACATCACATGTTCATACTTATGATTTTTCCATAGTCCTCGGCGAGTCTAGTTATATTTACAAACTAGGGGAAACAGGGTGTTACAATTCCCTCCCCCTTAAAAAGGAACATCGTCCTCGATATTCTTAGCTACTAACATGAGTTACATGTACAGAAGTAAACAAAATCGGATATGCCTGTCTCATGGCATCCTCCATTTCCCATGTAGCCTCATTTGGGCCAAAATGTTTCCATTGCACCTTGACCTGTGCAATGGTTCTGTTTTGAAGCTGGGTTTCCTTTCTATCCAATATGCATTGGGGTTCTGGTAGAAATTCTCCCTCTAGTTCCACCTGGATCATAGACCAGTCAATTATATGATTAGCGTCATGTACATATTTCTTTAATAATGAAACATGGAAAACATTATGTGCTTTTACTGTGGGAGGAAGTGCTAGCCGATAGGCTACAGGTCCCACTCTGTCTAGAACCTCAAAGGGTCCACAATACTGGGGTGCCAACTTGGCACAAGCTCCCATTTTCAGGGAACTCCTTATGGGCTTAATTCTGAGATATACATGGTCTCCTATGTTGAACTCTCTTGGAGTTCTCTTTTGATCAGCATAACTTTTCTGTTGGTTCTGAGTGATCTTCAAATTTTATTTTATCTGAGCTACTTGTTGTTCCATTTCTTTCAACATATCAGGTCTAAAAGAAATCCTATTTACAGGATTACTCCAGCTGACTGGAGTATTACACTGTCTACCATAAAGGACCTCGAATGGACTCATCTTTAAGGATGCTTGATAGCCATTGTTGTAGGCAAATTCTACCAATGGCAGGTAGTCTTCCCATTTCCTGGGTTGATGCATTACATGCATCCTTAACATATCCTCTAATATATGATTCACTCTTTCTGTCTTTCCATCGGTTTGAGGGTGATAGGCGGTGCTAAACAACAACTTGGTCTCCAAACCCGCCATCAGTGATTTCCAGAATTTGGAAGTGAATTTTGTGTCTCTCTCAGATATTATCTCTTTTGGCATACCGTGTAGTCTGAATACCTCTTTCATAAACACCTGTGCGATATCTATCCCCTTGCAGGTTGATTTGATGGGGATGAAATGAGCAGACTTGCTCAGTTTATCCACCACCACCATTATGGTGTCATTCTGTTTGGTCAAAGTTGGTAATCCAGTGATAAAATCCATGGAGATGGTTTCCCATTTCCATTCTGGGATGGGTAAAGGGTGGTGTAATAGTCCTGCTGGGTGTCGATGTTCTTCTTTAACCTGTTGTCATTCTATGCATTGGGCCAAATATTTGGCTATGTCCTTCTTCAATCCCGACCAATAAAATTGTTTTCAGGTGGCAATAATCATTTTCTAGTATCGTGGGTGACCAGTGTAGGGTCTTTTGTGTAATTCATCCATGATGAACCTCTTCAAGTCATCACAATTGGGAATGTACAGTCTACCTCTGTAGGTGAGCATACCTTCTTCGGTCATCTGATAGCCTTCGTATTTTGCTCCAGTGGGTTCTTTTTGTAGATACAGGGTCACATTTTGGGCTAAGGGATCTATTTCTTATGCCTCTTTGACTCTATTCTTGACATCTGTCTCGAAGGTACTCACTGCTGCCAGGTGAATTGTTCTCATGCTTTTGCTAAGGGCATCATCCACCCTATTCTCCTTCCCTTTAATGTGTTTGATTTCAAAGTCAAATTCTCTAAGGAGGGCCATCCATCTAGCTTGTCTAGCATTGAGATTGGGTTGATCAAACAAATACCGTAATCCATAGTGATTTGTCATAAGCACAAAATTCCTTCCCAGGAGGTAATGCCTCCACATTTTCAAGGCATGCACTATGGCAGCTAGTTCTAGATCATGAGTCACATAGTTGACTTCATGCTCATTCAATTTTCGGGATTCATAGCAGATCACCTTTCCTTCCTGCATAAGGACTCCTCCGAGCCCTTCCTTACAAGCATATGTGCACACAAGGAAGTCAGTTTCTGGGTCAGCTATTTTCAACACGGGTGCATGGGTTAGTAGGTGTTTCAAGGTTTGAAATCTTTCTTCGCATTGTTGTGTCCACAGAAATTGTGTTCCCTTCTTTTGGAGGGAAGTGATTGGGCAACCAATCTTGGAAAAATATTTTATAAATCTTCTATAGTATCCCGCCAATCCCAAAAAGGATCTAATGTCTGATACATCCCTTGGGGTAGGCCATTCCATGATAGACCTGATCTTGTCAGGATCTACTACTACCCCTTCCTTGGACAGAATATGTCCCAAGTAGTGTATTTGCTTCTGGAAGAAGTCACACTTGCTGAATTTAGCATAGATCTGATGCTCTCTTAGCACTTGCAGCACAAGTCTAAGATTCTCTTCATGTTCTTCTCTATACTTAGAGTATATTAAGATATCATCAATAAAAACTAGTACAAATTTATCTAGAAATTTACTGAGTACATTGTTCATCAAGCACATGAAAGTAGCAGGGGCGTTGGTTAACCCAAATGGTACTACCACAAATTCATAATGACCATACCGTGCTCGGAAAGTGGTCTTATGGATGTCTTCACCCTTGATTCGGACTTGATGGTATCCTAACCTCCAGTCAATTTTTGAGAAAACCGACGCACCTCCCAACTGTTCGAATAGATCATCGATCCTGGGCAACTGGTACTTGTTCTTTATTGCTACTTTATTAAGTTGTCTGTAATCTATACATAGTCTAAGGGTGCCATCCTTCTTTTTCAAAAACAGGACCGGTGCTCCCCATGGGGACACGCTAGGTCGAATATAACCCTTATCCATCATTTCTTTCAATTGCAATTTGAGTTCAACTAACTCAGGCATGCTCATCCGGTAGGGTGTTCTAGACACCGACACCGCTCCTGGTGCAAGTTCTATCGTGAAGTTAATATCCCTTCTCGGAGGTAGACCTGGTATATCCTCTGGGAACACATCTTGGTATTCTCTCAGGATGGGGTGATCATTAGGGCTTGGTTCTGCGCCTTTGGTTGTTTTCAACACCTGTACTGCATATAGGGGACATCCCTTTCAGCAATACTTTCTCATTTGCAATGCTGATATTTGTCTCACTGAGACCGGTTTTCGGATCCCTTGAAGGGTGATCCTTTTTCCTTCTTCCTTCACAAATTCTAAGGTTTTATAGTAGCAGTCCAGTTTGGCTTTATGGGTGGCCAGCTAGTCCATACCAATCGACAGATCGTATGATCCCAAGGGTAATACATTAAGGGTTGCTTGGGTGGGGGATTCACCCAACATTAATTGGCAAGCTGGTACGGCCTCTACCACCTTTCTTTTGGTGCCAGTGGCTAACTATACCAACCATGGTTTAGTTTTCTTTTGTGGTTGTAGCTTACACTTATCAACAGTTTTAGGGGCTATATAACTCAAATTTGAACTAGGGTCAATCAAAATAGATATCGGATGGTTGAAGATCATACCTTCTATTTGCACCAGTGAGGCTTGGTGGTCAACTTGGTTATTGTCCAAGGCTGCATAGATCTGCGACACACTCCTTGCCACATCATTGACCGTGGTAGCTTCCTGTATGTGATAAATTTTCTGATTGTTCTGTTGTCGGAGTGGACAGTCTCTCCGGAGATGATCTCCTCTGTAATCCCAACATTCCAAAGGTTTTCTCTTTGGGTTATCAGTCTTTACTGGTATAGGTCCAAAAGTTTTATTTCCATCCGTCGAGGGAAAATTCTGTTGGATTACACTCCGGGTCAGAAAGTTCATTATGTGGTTCTTCTTGTAGTTTTTAAACCCCGAGGATTTGCTCCCTTTATTCTGAAATTTTGAACCATTCTTTTGTTTCCACTCTCCACGAGACTCTGCCTGATGTCCATATTGTTCATGACAATATGTTGCCTTTCGTATAGTGTCTTCTAGGGTCTTTGGCTCATCAAATTCGATTCGGTTCCAGTATTCTTTGAGTAGCCCACTGATGAAGCATTGGGCCTTCACCTTCTCTGCTTTGATGTAGGGTACATATCTCAGTAAGTCAAGGAATTTATTCACATACTCCTCCATAGTAAATTGTCCCAGTTTGAGTTCATAAAATGCTTTAGCCTTCTCGTCAAAATACCTTTCTGACAAACACTTCTTCCGTAAGTACTTCTCAAACCGTCTCCAAGACATGTCCTCCTCACGAAACCCTTTCATATTCTTAAGGTCTTCCCACCAGATGGAAGACTTTCTGTTCAGATTGAAAGTGGCCACTCAGGCCTTCAAGTTTTCTGAAAAATCATGGACTCTGAAATACTTCTTCAGTCCAAGTAGCCAGGCCTTGGCTTCCTCTCCCTTCTTTATCTCACCATTGAAGGAGGGAGGTTTGGCCTTTTTGAATTCCTCAAATTTATGACTCTTGGAAGTCTTTTGCTTCTTTTGTTTCTTTTGAGAATAGGAACTGGTTCTGCTGCTAGAAGAGCCTTCTGGATTGCCAGCTTCCTTCTTAGTGGAATCGTCTGACATTGGTCCTTTACCTCTCTGGTGGACCTTTCTGGATGTGCTTCTCTCAGTGTGGCCACTGACACGACCATGATTCTGCATCTCAGGTTCATGTTGCATTTGTCACTGTAGGTCAGATAAGCTCTACAGTAGAACTGCGTTAATTTCAGTTTTCTTTTCTTGTTCTTTCATCATCCTTTCATTATCGGCCTTACATCTTTGCAATTTGACCATGAGACTCATCACAGTCTCAGCTAGGCTTGGAGGGGTTCCTATTGCTCTTCTTTCATCTGACTCTTCGTCTCTGTTGTGGGAGCCTTCTCCCACCTCTTGGTGAGTCACCATTCTCTACGTTTGTGGATTCCCGCGGTTGATCGTCCACTTGAGTGAAAAGAAAAACGTTGACTATTAGTCAAGAGTTAAGTTCATTTTTATAAATGGCGCATAAATTCATAACTCTTTCACATGCACACATAGTCGGGTTTTCATTTTCCAGGTTCTTAATCCTGGGTAAGATAATTAAGTCAGGGGTTACTCCTCATAGGAGTGCCTCGAATGGAGTTTATGTGTGACTCATGCACGAGCCCAATCAGGCCGAGTGTTGTAACCATGATTTGATACCAATTTGTAACAAACCCACTACTATCAATCAAAAATTTTCGTTATTTTCTCAGTAATGAGACTCCCCGGAGCTTGTAGCAGCAAAATGCCAATCCCCGAATCACAGGTCTTCTATTTACCTACCTGATTCTCTATACATAACTGTGGTCTTACGTCCCACCTGACGCAGATGCGCCAACCACGGGTACGTCCGCTCACAGGGTCTTCTTCTTCTCGCCCGAAGAACTCCAAGGTTCTTCTATTTACTTATCGAGAAAACTGCTCCCACAGTTCTCTCGCGCGATTCCCCCTTCCTTGATTTATCGGGGAATCAGAACTCGTGATGTCGTGAGTTCCAAGGTTGAACACTGGGTTCTCGGATCCCCGAGACCTAATGGTCAGTTAACTCGCTGACTTTTTCCCCGAGGGATTTCACTACTCGGAACCTCATGATTTTCGTGGCCAAATTCCCAGGCCTTTTCTCGCGAGGCGCCGATACACGATCCCACATGCGGATCCAACGGTCTTCTCATGATCCGGATCCAAAGGTTATTACCTTCTCACTTCTTGCGTCCTCGTGACTTTGAATACCCAATGCTTGGGTTCTCATCCTGCGAACTCCCGAGTTCGCGAGATATTCTCGATCTCTGCCACCTGTCCTCCTCCGATGGACGGTTCATAGCCTTTCGCCACTTCGCTGCTTCGCGACCTCGTGTCTTGCAACTTTAACACCAAATACTTGGGTGTTCACCCTGCGAGCTCCCAAGATCGTGAGATCTTCTTGATCTCTGCCACCTGTCCTCCTCCAATGGACAGTTCACAACCTTTCGCCACTTCGCTGCTTCACAACCTTGTGTCTCGTGACATTTAACACCAAATACTTGGGTGTTCACCCTGCGAGCTCCCGAGTTCACGAGATCTTCTCGATCTCTACCACTTGTCCTCCCCAGATGGATGACTCACAGCCTCTCGCCACTTAGAACATCCCAACTTTGGCTCTTACCTCGTGAACCTCCGAGGTAGTGAGGTCCTTGGATCTTCGCAACCTGTCCTCCTTGGATGGATGACTCAGATCCTCTCATGGATTCGCCACTTGCGACTTAGAGCATCCAACTTTTGGAATCTTACCTCACGAGCCTCCGAGATCACGAGACCCTTGGATCCCTGCCACTTGTCCTCCTCGGATGGACAGCTCAAATCCTCTAGTATCCTCACCGCTCGTGACTTCGAGCGTCCAAATTTTGGACTCTTACGTCGCGAACCTCCGAGGTAGCGAGGTCTCATTCACGAGGGCTTAACCCTCGTTTATCTCCCTATAGATCTAACTTCTATCGGGTGTCCTAGCTAAGATCTGACGGTTCAGATCGGTCCCGATGCCGTGCCCTTTCCTACTGCTCTTTCAACGTGGAAAAACCAACGGTCCAGATGTTCTCATGGAGTCTGGGGTTCTACGATTTGGATTTCCTCGCTACTCATGAAGATAGAGGAAAAAGGGTTAAGGCAATTTACACCCTCATTCATTCCTACGATCTAACGGTCATGAATGACCGCAGATTCCCCGATGGGATCTCATCCATTGATCAATACTTATCCTTACACTGCTACTTCAGGATTTCAAGAGGGTCATTCCTCTTCATACAGGGTTGTTAAGACTTGCACAATTACGCCCTTTCTCCTGGTTCTTGGTAATCTCCATGAAGAGGTCTATTCCTGGGCATTCCTGGATACAGATAAGGGAAACACATTTCTAAGAACAGACTGGGAGTTTGACTTGATTCAACTTATGCATAGTTAGATTCATCTTTATCGACGCAAGTCATGCATGGATTCCTCTATTACAAGCGTATGTCCCTTAATTATTATCAAAACATTCATAGACATTCTTACACTAAAAATCATTCACATTCTCACCATGTTGTGAGTACATATATATATATATATATATCAGTGTATGAATTTCAAGATGCAATACATAAAATACTTATCAGAGATAACACGAGAAGTGGGTGCAACTACTGAGAGGGGTGCTCATTTCCACCCAACCGTAGGCTCAGCGAATCCCAACGGATTTACCACTAGCCACCCCCGACATGAGACCATGATGCTCTGAGACTGCGTTTCTCTGTCTGCCAGTGACCAGGAGCGAAGGTTGCAATCCTTCCTCTTCGCTATCACTCACTCTGTGTAATACTTTCCATAGTTCCCCTCGCGTCTGCCCATTAAATCATCTTTTCCATATGCCTTATCCTCTCGCGAGGTTGCGTGTGGCACGATTACCCTCGCGCTGATCAGGCTTGACGGCTCTACAGATGGGCAGTCCACCATCCCATCCCTCATCAAACCATCCACCTACCAGCCTGCGAGGTATTGAATTTTAGGGCCAGCGAGCCGCTGTTGGTTCTTCGGGCTAGTGGAGTCCAAATGCGGTATTTTAATTCTCGGTGGAAGTTAACGCCACCTTTTCAGGTGCCTTCCACCGCCATTGTGGTCTCTTTTCTACACATCCCCTCATCAACAGTCCTACAATAAATTCAAAATATTATTCACATTCCTTGACCTCTTTCTATAGGTCCATTTACATCACATGTTCATACTTATGAGTTTGCCATAGTCCTCGGCCAGTCTAGTTATATTTTCAAACTGGGGGAAACAGGGTGTTACATGGAGTAAAAACTGAGTCCCGACTGCTAGGCCATTTTATGTACTCATGTACAATGCAGCTAATGAACACTGAATAAAAGTGAGGAAAGAGGGAAAACCACATGGTAACAAAACTCCTCCTCAAATGATAATGTATCAAAAGAAGAAAATAAGAGTTGTTAGAAAACTATGTTCTTCACTGTAAGATCATCCCGCAAAGTCTGAAACTTATGCTCATTGAAAGTCTTCGTGAATATGTATAAATATTTATGGATATGATGAAGTTATTTGGCAACCTATCGAGCCTTGTACTTCTTGATCCTGTGGACCCATCTACACCTGAAAATATTTCTTTCTGGTGGATGTGGAACCAGATTCCAAGTCTAGTTCTATAGGAGTGAGTCATACTCCTTTTGCATGGATGCTTGCCATAATGGATTTCCCACAACCCTATTGTAGTTATGTGGATTAGTAGATTGAACCATATAGTAATGCATGGGCATCGTAGGTTCTGAATCTGAAAGTACATGAGAAGGCTCCTCATGCTGAGATAGAGTCATCCTCGAATCCAATGGATTCCTTGCAAGGTTGTCTACTGCCTGAAGTGTGGTCTGTGCCTTCTTGGGCATCTGTTGAAGCTTCGAAACTGGCTTCTTATCTGGATGTACTACCTTCTTATTTCCATGTACAAAATCTGAGTGTATGGAATCATCTCTAAT
The DNA here is from genome assembly GCA_009831015.1 of Picea engelmannii. Lineage (NCBI taxonomy): Eukaryota > Viridiplantae > Streptophyta > Pinopsida > Pinales > Pinaceae > Picea > Picea engelmannii. The sequence goes on along the minus strand of ML790324.1, from coordinate 151,600 downwards.
GTATGAAACTGATGGAAGAATAAGAGTATATTCATGTTGCACTGGAGGTGCATGCAAAGTACTCTCCTTATGTGTAAGTAGAATAGAAGAGTCATCGTCAGAAAACTTAGTGAATTTATACAACCTTGACTTATGATCCACCTCACCAATTGCAATGATGGAATTGTCATGCATGTCAATTACTGAAACTAAATCTGATGTAAATTCAACCTTTTTACCTTTTTGAGTGATATGATAAATTGAGAGCAGATTCATAGAAATATTTGGAACATGTAAAACATTCTCAAAACTACTATTGTGGATTTCCACTCTCCCTTCTCCTGCTACTGCTACTAGAGTATCATCCCCCATGAGAATAGGGGATCTTGAGCATGGACTGAAGGAAGAGAAAACTTCCTCTTTCACTGCCATATGATGGTTTTCACTAGAATATATAATCCATGAATCAGGTGAGGAATTAATTGCAACAAGATCATGATGATTACCTTTCTTAGGAGCAAAATATTCTTCCTTCTGCTTCTTGACTCCCTCTGGAAAGAAATTTCCAAGGCTGGTCTGCAAATGTGCATGTGCCATAAGATCGATTTGTTTCTTCATGCATGTGGATTATTCATGATTTGGTTTATTTCCGTAAGTGCACTTCTTTCCCTTCTTCTTCTTCTTGGTATCTGAAGAGTCCTTTGGAACCTGAGGAATCATTAAAGGATTTGGAATATCCCTCCTTCCTATTATGTTTGAATGACCCTTTTCCATCCTGCATGGTGAGTGCATGTGCTTTGGGATCTTTCATGAGGCCCATATGTATGAGTTTTGTCTGCTCTTGTGTAAGAGACTCAATGAACTGAGCCAACGTAGGCATTTTCCAGTTTGTTCCAAAAAGACATATGCCAGAATGGAAATTGGAGACATATATAATGTATTCTAGTACTAGCTTGGCCAAGATTGTTAGAATAAGTTGTTTCTCTTGTGTAGACTTATCAATACCACGTTAACCCAAGCTCAATAGCAAAGATTTAACTTTAGTAAAAAAATATTGTATATTATCAAAACTTTTAGGGTCTAAGGTATTCAACTCTACCTCAAGCATATGACCTCACATCTCATCCTGCTTTCCAAAGAGTCATTCCAAGGTGGTCCAAATCTCATTTACAGTCTTGCATGTGGCAACATGAAACCACAAATTAGTGGAGATTATCTCAAGAAGTAGTCTTGTGGCCTCATCCTTACGGTTCTCCCATCTCATCTTCTCAATCTGTATGTTCTGTTTTTAGCGCCATCGTAAAATTATACAATCCGTTCCTTCTGAGTTGGAATTCTACCTTGGGCTTCCAATCAAAATAATTGTATGGTGTGAGGATTACCACCAAGTTTGATAGTATAATAGTTTTCATATCTGTCTCTCGCACTGATTCCAAGAACTCCTAAAAATTTACTCTCAATCTGCAAGTGAAAAATTAGGAAATTAAGAATTCATATCAGTTTCAGGAGATGATCTTACGACTTACTTTCTGAGCAAAAGGTGAGGAATCTCTCTAAACGGTTGAAAACCCACTTCCAAAATGGGCCAATTTACTTTCCTCTTGGGTTGTTTACTCCAAAACGTAATATTTTGGGAGCAATGAATGTGGAAAGGTACGGCCACGGATTCGTATCAGTTTCAGGAGGCTATCTTGCGGCTCATTTTCTGAGAAAACGGTAAAGAATCTCTCCAAACGGTTGAAAACCCACTTCCAAAATGGGCCGATTTACTTTCTTCATGGCTCATTTCCTCATTAACTAAAAATTACGACCATGGATTTAGCTCGCCAAAACTCTGATTTTCCTTATTCTTTGGTTTGTCTAGCTTACTTTGAGCATCATAGCTCTGATACATGTTAGTGTTTCATGGAAACCTTCACAGGGGATATAAATAAAGCAAGTAGAAACAAATATTATCAGGAAAGGAAGAGAGATTCAATATGGAAGAATGAGAAACTATATTCACACTACTCCAATGAGATGATGATTGATACATAGATCATGATCAATATGATACAATGAATGAGTGGAATACACTCATATATTGGGAAAAGCATTCCATAATTAAGAAAAGAAATCAAGAATTTATATTTCCTTAGGAATGCATGCATGTATAATAGTGATGGTAAAAACAGAAAGTCTAAAATAGAACTAGTTAGTTAACTGCCATTGAACTAGTGTGTCAAAAATAGAAATTTCTCCAACATCTCTATACTGCATCCTACGTACTCCTTCTAAAATCTAGGGTTTTTCACTTTTGTTGAAACTCAAACACTCTAATTTCACTTTTCAACTCAACATCTAACTTGTCATTGTGTCCAACCTGTAGTTCTTCCCTGTGCATACAAAATCATACATATCCCTTAACCAAGTGTATCTATATTTCTCTAGTCATGTGCCATGCAAGTATAATCATGAAAAAGTATAATAAACCTCACATGTAATAGACACCAAAAACTTGCTGGTATGCAGTCTATCAATACATCAACCACTTCACAAAGACAAGCTCTCAACCATGTACCACAAAAACCCTTAAACATATACCAAGAAATACAACATGTGACTCAACAATAACAAGATGTATCAATGATAAATATTGATTATACCAGCAGTGTATTTCTGTAGATATGACTTATACAAAACTTCCCATGCATCCAATAATCTCTCTAGGGAAAATCCTCAAACCCCCACAACCATTTCTCATGTGGAAAACAAAATCCAACTACTCATAGAAATAAGACATACCTTTGAACCAATAGATAGATCGGATGTACCTGATCACTGTACACCTTGCTGGGAGCTTTCTTTCACACTCTAGAGACCTGGCATCTTCATCTTATCAAGATTTTATGGCTTTACCCTCATGTATGTGCCCTATTATACTGTTATCCCACGTATGTATGCACCCTATTATACTGTTAGCTCGCATATGTATGCACCCTATTATACTTTTATCCCACATACATCTCACAAACTAGGGTTTTTCAATATTTCTGAAACTTTGAAACTTTTTCCGCCAACCCTTTGTGCTACCTCAGACTTGTGAAACTTCAAATGTATCAACGAGTACTTGCAATAAACCTTACACAATAATATATATTCAATGTGCTCAATAGGTTATAATAGGAGAGTCATTCTCTATTATTTATACTTCCATGTAGCTTCCTCAAGGGGTTACCTTCTAACCAACTTAACCCAATTTCCTTCTTTTAGGGCTAACCCTCTTCTAACCACTTGTCCACTTCTAGCCCACTTTGATACAAATAGTAAATTCTCCACTTCTAGTTGCAACTAATTTATTTTTAATTATTTTCTTATTGAAACAAGTTTACCCATGATGAACTCCTAGTTTAACTCACTTGTATACACAACTTCTTCTAGGAGCTTCTATAATAATTTGACTTCTTTAACATTCTAGATAACTCATGAGGGTTCTCCAACTTCACAAGGACATAACTCTCTAACCGTGAGGAGTTATTTGGCATTCCACATATCACCAAAAGTGGCATGACATGTATTATCCATCTAGAATAGTTTTACCTATAAATATACTAACCTTCATACCATTATACATCAAACAAACTTATATCCCTTAACCATATTGTTGAGCTACTGAAATTTTCTACTAGACTTGCTTCAAGGGTTGATATCAATGACAACCAACCCAATTAATCAACACTTATTCTTCATCATTCTCTTTGTTCTTAGCATATGGACATTTATTATCAAAATGATCAATTTTACCACAATTAAAACATTTAAAAGGAAGCTTACCTTTGTATTTTCCAGTTCCTTTCTTTAACTTCCTTACAAAGTTAGCCATCTCTTCATATTCATCATAATCATCACTGCAACTATGGTTTAACTTTTCTTTTTCTTATTCTTCTTGGTCTTCTTGGATGCCTTGAAAGTTGTTTCCTTCCTGGGTGGATTATCCTACTCTGTCCTCATTTCATAAGCTATGAGCATCCCATGTAACTCATCCATCCTCAATGTGGAAAGGTCTGCTCTTTCTTCTAGGGATGATATTTTAGGATCAAATCTCATTGGAAGAGATCTCAGTACCTTTTGAATAATTACTTATTCTTTTATTTCTTCTCCTAATCCTTTAATGGCATTTAGTATTTCATCAACTCATAAAAAGTAAGCTACAATATCTTTGTCTTCCTACATCTTCAATTGATCAAACTTACCTCTGTAGGTTTGAAGCTTGGCCCCCTCTACTTTAGCATATCCTTTGTAAATATTTTGAAATTTGTCCCAAATATCCTTTGCAGAATCACAGTGAATAACCTTCACATATATTGAATGATCTAGGCCATTCAAAATCACATTTGCATCCCTTGAATTGTTTTCATTGAGTTTCTTTCCATCTCTATCTATTAGAGGAGTGGTAGGTGTTGTGTAATACTTCCTTCCAAACACCAAATCCATATTCTTGTATATATTTTTTCATTCTTCTACTCTAGAATTCATACTTCTACCCATCAAACCATGTTACTCCAATCTTAGTGCAATCCATGATCTTCCTTCCATTGGTTAGACTGTTTTCTTAAAGGCCCCACTCGAATACCATTTGTTGGAATACTAAGAGGGGGGTGAATCAATATTGTACAATATTTTACCACTTCTAATTAGAACATGTAATCATTAACTTTATCAACATTATATAATCAATATATCATGAGCAGTATCAATCAACATAGCATAAAAAATAACCAAAGATACACAGTACACCAGAATTTATGTGGAAACCCAAATGGGAGAAAACCACAAAATGCTTTCTTATTTTTCAAATATTACACTCATAGGAAGCACCAACTTCAAAACTCTCCAGTACCAACTAGAAGGAGGCAACAACCCCCTGATTTATAGGCACCAACCTGAAGGATGTTTCAACTCCCTAAATTCTCCAGCTACAACTGGAAGGAGGCTACGACCCCCTAATTTATAGGCTCCAACCTGAAGGAAGATCCAACTCCCTGAGCTCCCCTACACCAACCAAAAAGAGGCTACAAACCTATTTCTTTTCCTCATCCTACCACCCTAAATTATAAGTGTAGACTCAAACTGTCACTACCAATAATCAACATGTAACTTCCACTGTCACTTATACATCAACCAACTTGTCACTGTCACTATCACATCAACCTATAACTGATGATAAACCAATCATCCAACCTGTCGTTATCTGTGTCATTGTCTTTTTCATTGTCTCTGTCACTCATATACCATCATCAACCAACTATAACTAGATCCACTCACATGGATACCAAAACCATAACCATACCATGTACCAAAACCTTTACCATAACATGTACCTCAACCATATACCATAGATATAATCCAATGTATCCAAGATATGCCTCAAGCATATACCATACAATGAGTCATATACCAAGTATCCAAGATGTGCCAATGTATCAAAAATATACCTCAAGTACACACCATAACAACCAATATCATATACCGGGTATGTTCCTCAAATTTATGCCAATATCACAAATACGTGCCTCTAACAATGAACCATAACAACCATACACAATGTACAAAGGATATGTCTCAAACATGTATCAATATCACCAATACATAAACCTCAACCAAGGGTCTCCAAGACATGCCTTGAGCATGTGCCATACCATCCATGACACAAGCCTCAAACAAACACATAAAATACATACCTTTACTCATGAACAAGACCTTGTGTATATCATCTCAGACCAGAAGACCAACCTGGTGCATATCATCTTCGACAAAAAAAAGATATCATCTTCTTCAAATCATTTTCGTAGATTCACGACTTGCACACTATCAACCCACAAATGTCCGTGACTTCCTCAACTGCGACCCACGGATTTTCATTCCTTGCTCCACTGTGACCCGTAGATAACCTGAGAAAGCTAATAGCATCAAACTTTTCCCTTTGCTTCCCTTTTCTAGCTTAGACTTCGATTCCTCATATATGATATGAAAAATATTTACCAAAAGATCACATGAAAGATAAATAATCATTGAACTTGTTTGTGTAAGAATGAGGCTTATTGAAGTGTATTTATACTTTTCCATGTGACTTATTTCTTAACTTTAGGGTTTACCTATACTTTCTTGTTATAATCGTTTTACCCTTTAATTAATGACTTGTACCTTCTTGTTATAACCATTTAGGGTATTCTTGACCATTCTTCAGAGATTTCAACTTCATGAGGTAATAACTCCTCAACCGTGAGGAACCACGTGGTGTACCACCTACCATTGGAAACAGAATGATGAGGAGTATCCATCTATGGGGGTTTTGTATACACTTGAAGTATTCTTCAACTTCATTTTTCTCAGTCAACTTTGGGCCTGATGACCACACCTAAGGGTTTCTTGTAGACTTCTTCAAAGCATCTTCCAGTGAGTTCCATGCTTAAAGATATGCCATTGGGGGGACACTTTGGAGACTTCTTCAATTATACCCAATACTTCTAGAGGCTTCTAGATTTCTCTAAAGTTGAAATCAATGACAATCAATTTTCCAACAATTTTGTCATGAACACTTACAGTTAGTGATTGAAGAAAGGATCACATTAAAGGTAGTTATAGTAGTGGAAGTAGTGTGACACCCCAGAATTAGTTGGTGACACCAATGGACACTACACAATACACAATGGTGTGGGTAGATCCCACTTTGAGAATGATTGTATTTATGGAGTAGGAACAGAAGATCGAAAACATCACTTATTTATTTGTGAAGCAATATGGACCATGAAGAACGTCCAGGATGACGATGTGAAAATCATGTAGTTAGCGATGACATTTAGAGACCATGCGTTACTCTTGTATATGAATTTCCAGTTGACCCAAGAGGATCTCCACACAAATAATTAATTTCATGGAGAAAATCATTAAACTTTGCACACCATGGACAAAAATCATTAGCTTTGCTCATATGGAGAAAAATTCATTAAAATGATAATTAATGATAAGTGGAAAAGAATAATTAATTAATCATGAATGATTTAATTGTAATAAATGATTAATACTTGAATTTAGTTGGAAAATCTCTCATATTATTCATTTAATTGTAAAAATGGAAAATTAGTTGTGAGAATCCAACTCACAAATTAGTTTAGTAATTTTAAGAGGAAATTAGTTTCTTAGTCTTAAGGATGAAGTTAAGGGTCTCGTGAATTGGTTTGGACTCTTCCTCACTTTATTACAAGTGTATTCCTAGTCTCGAGGAAGAAGTTAAGGGTCTTTCTCATTTTTGTACTTGAGTATTTATTGGATGCTAAATTTATGGATCTTGTCTTTTTGGATTATGGAGCTAGGGAAAATTATTTAAACCCCTTTATTGGGAGATATTGGAAATGTATTTTGGAGGCCCTTTGAAGCTCTTTTAGAGAGATTTCTACGAGGATACAATCAAGTGATCATGCTTGTAATTTGTAATCCCCTTAATTGGGAAAGTTGAGCCCCTTATTGGGAGAGTATGTAATGCTCTACAATGAGAGAATTATTCCCAGCATTGGGAGAGCCTTGTTGCCCCCTTCATTTGGGAGAAGATATATCCCTTTTCTATAAAGGAGAATCAGCCCCACATTGGGAGAATAAATGAAAAACGATTTGTATTCCAAGCATATATAGAGACGTAGCCAGAAGGTTCTAGTGAACTCCGTTAACAAATCGGCGATATCTTCATTTTATGTGATTGTCTCATGTTTCTTATGCATATCTTTATTTCCATAATTATGATTAATAAGTTCATATGTTAATGGATTATGAGACCAACAACTCATGCACCAAGTTTATATTCAATTTGGATTCAAGCCATCACAAGCACTTCAATTTTCACCTTTTATGCAATCAAGTTCAATTAAAACTATCTTATAACAGATCATTTCATTAAGTGAACCTAGAACCAAATCAAGTTTGGTATCAAGGTCACCCTGGATCCAGATCAAGTGGTATCAAGGTAATATTGATAGGGATTGTATGTGTTGAAGACAATATGGGTAAAGCATTGAAGAATGCATGGCTTCATGAGATTGAAGAAATCAATCAGAACATCCAAGAAGAGAATGTTGAATTGAAGAGATTTCTTCAAGTGTATGAAGAAGAAAAGAGAAAACTACAAATGTAGCTACAAGCTATGGATGAGGAAGTTGGAGAATGCTCCACGACAAAGGAAGAAGCGAAGAGTCCATCTTGTGGCCATGGAAGGTATACTAGTTATGATTCTTCTCATGATGATGTTGATATATGCACATATTGTCAGATGATAGAGGATGCTCTCCAGACACCAGGGAACCGAGGTGGTTTCCTAGAAGCCTCATCTATAGCTTCATCCAACTAGGAGGAGCACTTGACCACACTTCAGGAAGATGACCAAGTGTCATAGACATGAATGGAGGTAAAGGATTCTCCATGCTCAATTCCTTCCCTCATTAATGTTGATGCTTCTTTTGGATTCTTTGAACAACACACCAAGGGAATTGACTTGAAGTTGTTAAGGAAGATGGGGTATAAAGGAGGAGGTCTTGGTATAAATGGCCAAGGTATGATTAAACCACTGGAGGTTAAAAGAAGGCTCCAATTTACATGATCGAAGAAGACAATATGGGTAAAGCATCAAAGAATGCATGGCTTCATGAGATTGAAGAAATCAATCAGAACATCCAAGAAGAGAATGTTGAATTGAAGAGGTTGCTTCAAGAGTCTGAAGAAGAAAAGACAAAACTACAACTGTAGCTACAAGCTATGGATGAGGAAGTTGGAGAATTCTCCACAACAGAGGAAGCAAAGAGTCCATCTTGTGGCCATGGAAGGTATACTAGTTATGGTTATTCTCATGATGATGTCGATAGCTGCACATATTTTCAGATGATAGAGGATGCTCTCCAGATACCAGGGAACCAAGTTGGTTTCCTAGAAGCCTCATCTATAGCTTCATCCAACGAGGAGGAGAAATTGGCCACACTTCAAGAAGATGACCAAGTGTCACAGACATGAATGGAGGTAAAGGATTCTCCATGTTCAATTCCTTCCCTCATTAATGTTGATGCTTCTTTTGGATTCTTTGAGCAACACACCAAGGGCATTGACTTGAAGTTGTTAAGGAAGATGGGGTATAAAGGAGAAGGTCTTGGTATAAATGGCCAATGTATCATTAAACCACTGGAGGTTAAAATAAGGCCCCAATTTATAGGATTGGAGTATGGTGAAGGCGATATGGACATGAAGTCACACAACTATTGCACTCATTGTTGTATATGAGGACATTGGATCGAGAAGTGTTGGAAGCTCCATCCTGAACTTAGCCAAAAGAAGGAAAAACAAGCTATGTAGGAATCTAGAGAGAAAGAGGAGCATGTAGGTAGATCCCTAAAGTAGAAGGATAGAAAAAAAGGCCCATTAATTCAAAAAAATAGGAAATGGGTAGACCAAATGAGTCATGGGGCTCAAAAATACCTCAAAAATAAAAGTTCCTAGAATTCGACAAAACCACCACCATGTATAATATCTTGGTGATATCTTTCCAATGGCGCAAATGACTCGTCAAATGGAGTTATGGTGACAAAGTTATGGTCATCTGATTTTTTCAATAGATAGGCGAAACTGGTGAAATCCATACAGTGTTGACATGGCAGTATGTATGATGATGTTAGTAACTGACATGACAGTATGGATGATGATGTCAATAGATGATGTGGATGTATGCATGATGATGTTAGTATATCACATGGAATTATGGATTATGATGTCAACATATGACATGGAAGTATGGATGATGATGTCAACAGTTGATGTGGCATTACAAATGATGATGTCAGTAGCTAACATGGAAGTATAGATGATAATGTCAAAATATGACATGGTATTATGGATGATGATGTGGAATTACAAGCTCCTACATGATAGTGACATCAGGAAGATGATCATATGCCACATGGGCCAATCACAAGCTACCACGTGGTAGTCCAAATTTTTCCAAGTACGGGCACATTTTTTGAGGTGCATTTATTACTGTTATATGACCCTATTTGGCACACATTTCGAGGAAAAGAGCCTAGGGTGATCCATAAATCAAAGTGATGTAATTGGGTGAAATAACAATCATTTTTGCACATTTTTTCACCACAAATCCACTGGCGTAGTTAGAATTTGGATTTGAATTGTGGATTTCAGGGATCATGGTAGAATCCCACTTTTGTCATTAATGCTTTGGAAAACATTTCAAGGAAGGGGGTCTAAAAGTGACAGTGATAGAATTGTACAAAAGTATAGTCATTTTTGCATGATTTTTCACCACGAATCCATGGGTGTAGTAAGAATTTGGATCGGAGCAACAAAATTTTGGGGTCTTGGCAGAAGCCCACCTTTGTCGTTAATGCATGACACTTTTTTCTAGGTAGAGTTTCACTTTTCATAACAGGTTCAGTTTACAGTCAAAAGTTACATAATGATGAGACATATCTATTTGTGTTGTGTACGCCAATATTTGAGCAATGCTTTGAGTGCCTTGGCACAAAAACCAATATAAGTTTTATGCATTTATGGTTCTTGCCTCTTTTTCAAAATTTCAAGAGGATGAATGTATGTTGCAGATTCTGGTAATATTTGAGTGTTGCAGCAGGGTAGCAAGATCTGAATTATTGCAGGAAATTCATTGTTTGAGCCTTACACATAAACTGAGAGGGTACGATAAAAGACCAATTTGAAGCTTCGAACGAAAGTAGTCATGCTTACAGTCAAGAGTCTCAAAATTGCGAGATGAGTGTGATGAATATGGAATTTTCCTTGTTTATTATGTTGCACATGTTTGTAATGGGGGGATTAAAAACCATAGAGTTTCCCACTAGTGCACATTTGGAGGTATTCACCTTAATGTTAATGATGTAAAAGGTTATAACTAGCCACTCTTGAAAGTGATGATGAGAGTGAGAGGAATTTTTTTTTATGCCTAAAACCTTGTAAGTCTTATTGGAAACATTGTAATGGGTCTTATAGCCATTGTTGAGCGAGAAGGAATTATTTTTCCTAGGCGTCTTTTGGAAACATTGTAATGGGTCTTCTAGCCACTGTTGACAGAGAGACATTATTTTTTCTAAGGCCTATTTGGAAATCATTGTAAACTTGTCCATGAGTGTTTTATCAACTCTTGACAAGTATGGTATTGCTTTGATGTTGTGATCATGTATTGTCAGCTACCGATTTGCATTGATGCAAGTGTTGTCATTGACATCCTCATTCTAAAGTACAAATATGAAGGAGAATAAGTGTGGGACCTTTAAGAGACATTTGTTATGTAGGTCAAGGAATCAACTACAATTTTCATTGGTGTACGTGTTGGCATCGAAATCCTCATTCTGAAGTACAAAGGTGAAGGAGAAGAAGGGTGTGGCCTTTCATAAACATTTGTTATGAAGATCAAAAAGCATGGAAGTGTTGTTGATTAATTGGGTTGGTTTTCATTGATGTCAACCCTTGAAAAAAGTCTAGTAGTGAATTCTGGTAGCACAAATGTTTTGGTAATGGACCCAAGTTTGTTTGGTGTATAATGGTATTAGTTTTGATATATTTATAGGTAAGATTATTCTATATGGATAGTACATGTCATGCCATTTTTGTTATTATGTGGAACGTCACATAACTCATCCCGGTTTGATAGTTATGGCCTTATGAAGATGGAGGACCCTCATATGTTGGCTTGAAGCCCCAAAAGGTCAAAGAAGTCAAAGTGCTTGCAAAGAATAAATTATTTAAATAATAAAGTGAAGTGACAAACTCAAAGAGGATTATTCAAATAATAAAGTGAAGTGACAAAGTCAAAGAGGATTATTTAAATAATAAAGTGAAGTGACAAATTCAAAGAGGATTATTTAAATAATAAAGTGAAGTGACAAAGTCAAAGAGGATTATTTAAATAACAAAGAGAAGTGAAAAAGTCAAATATGATCATTAAAATAATAAATTGAAGTGACAAAGTCAAGGAGGATTATTTAAATAATAAAGTAAATGGAGAACTTTCTAATTATAGAAAGTGATTATAAGAAGGTTAACCCTAAAATGAGGAAAATGGGTTAAGTAGTCAAGTGGATGTTGGATATATGGACAAGTGGAAAATTGGGCAAAGTTGGACATAGGTGACTATGTGGAAAAAGTGGCTATGTGGACAAAGTGGTCTAGAAGATGTTTCTAAGGAAGCTACATGAAAGTATAAATAAGAAGCAAGGCTCTCTCATTCCAATCACATTTGAGAATATTGAATATCTACAGGTGATTGAGGTGACCAAAGGATATATAAGACAAATTTCAGAGGGAAGGTGAAGTAAAGAAGGTCAAAATTCAAAGGAGGATAAATTTTTTTGATGATGCTTTCTAAGGTATGTTATTTACAGGTCATCTGACCATTTTCATAATAACCCTTTTTCTAGAATGATTCATACCATGAAATTGGGATGTCATTGAGGAAACATATCCAAGTAATTGTGGTACAAATTTCATCTTGTGGGACATTGTATTTTTGGAGTTACACTCCATGGAAAAGATGGTTTGTGGCTAGTCATGAAACTAGTCTAAAAAAAGTGTTTCGGGTAAAAACGTCATAACTTCTTCATAACAGATCCAAATTCAATAAGACAAAATTTGTTGCTTAGAGTACAGTATGTAGTAGTTTATGTACAATTTTCAGATACATACAACAAATATTTTGTGTGGGGCATGCTCTATAAGTTCACTCTCTAGAATAAGCCAAAATTCAACAAGGTATGTCATTTTTGCTATAACTCATTTAATGAGAGGTTCCAAGTAGTGACACTTGGAGGAATTGCATAAAATACACTGAAGAACATTGTGTATTATTTTTATATCTTTATGCATTACTTGTACATATTTATGATTATTTCAAGTTAGGGTTGTTGACTAATCAAAAACTAGTCATCTGAGACTAAAGTAAAGTTTGATGAAAATGCTAGTCGTGTGTTGTTGACATTAAGGAAGGTTTGTAGGTATGTGATCATATACACCAGGTCTATTACAGAGTTACAAATCTGATTTGGATGGTGAAATTGATGAGGGATTTTGATTGAGGTTGAGGTACATGTTGGTGCATGGTTGAGGCACTCATTTATGGTACAGGTTGATTACAGGTTGAGGTACAGGTTGATGCATAGTTGATGCATAGTTTAGGTTATTGGTATAGGTTGTTTGGTACAGTTTGATTGGTACAGGTTTATAGCAGTATATCTCATAGTTATAGTGTGATAGTGGTTCCATCATTCTACTTATACATCAAGTTGGTTGGACGGAGCAAGGACAGGTGGTTGTAGCCACCTTTCAGTTGTAGCCGGAGAACATAGAGGGTTGTAGCTTCCTTCTGGTTGTAGCCAGAGATTTGGGGAGTTGGAGGTTCCCTCGGGTTGTAGCCTGATAAATTAGGGGGTTGTAGCCTCCTTCCAGTTGCAACTGGAAAACAAAGGAAGTTGGTTCTTCCAATGAATGTAATTATTCAAGACATATAAGAAAAAGCATTATGTGGTTTTCTCTTGCTTTGGGTTTCCATGTAAAAACACATGTGTACTGTGTATGCGTATGATTGTTCATTTGTTCATTTTTTATTTACTCTGCAAATATTAGATGATAATGCCACATTGATATAACACTTGCATAAGATGGTTAAAAAGGATTAGAATGATCTTTTATTGATTCAACCCCACTCTTAGTAATCCAAAAATTGGTATCAGAGTAGGTTCCTTCAGAAATCAGTTTAACCACTGAAAGGTAGATCATGGAGAGAAGCAACATGTATAAAAATGGAATACCATAGTTTGATGGATAGATGTATGCATTTTGGAGCATAAGGATGAAGACATATATACAGGCATAGGAATTTGAAATTTGGCAATCAATTGTAGATGCATACACAGCAGTAGCAATTCTGCCGACAAATGACAAAGAAGTGAAAATTGGTCAGAATAATTCCAAAGCCACAAATTCACTTTTGAATTGTCTTGGAGAATCAGTATTCACAAAAGTTCCACATTGTAAATATGCTAAAGAGATTTGGGACAAACTTCGAAATATTTATGAAGGAGATTCAAAAGTCAAAGTAGCAAAGATTCAAACTTACAAAGGTCAGTTCAAACAACTAAAGATGAAGGAAGATGAGAATATTGCATATTACTTTTTACAAGTCGATGAAATAGTAAATACAATCTTAGGATTGAGAGAAGAAATCAAAGAATCTGTAATTGTTCAAAAGTTACTAAGATCTATTCCTATGATATTTGACCCTAAGATATCAGCACTAGAAGAAAGAGCAAATCTAAACTCAATAATCAAGGATGAACTACATGGAATCTTCACAGCATATGAATTGAGAACTAAACAAGAAAATCCAGATATAAAATAAGTAGCCTTCAAAGCATCCAAAAGGTCAAAGAAAAAGGGAAAGAAAAAATAAAAAGAACATAGCAGCAACAATGACGTCTCGGAAGATGATGAAGAAGCGACCAACTTTGTCAGAATATTGGACAAGGGAACCAACTGTTATAACCCTAAATTGCACCATACATGCATACCTATCATCAAGCCCTCTTACCTATTATTTTTTCCAAGCCATCACTAAGTGACTCTTCTTAAAAACCCTATTTTTGAAGATGTACGAGTTTTGCACCACTATTTCCCATGTACACATGCTTGTTGCACCACTACAACTCGTGTACTTATGCTAGTTGCACCATTACAGCCCATGTATACCCACAAAAGTTGCAAAAACAAAAAAATTGCAAGGCATTCGTTGAGATTACGGGCTATTGGGTAGTTTTCCAACTGTCCCACTGCCTATAGCCTGTCACCCAACCAAATAACCATCATTTTGTCATATAAAATTATTTTTTGATGTCTGATTCCAAACACAAGCATAAGAACAGTGAAACTCTACCTGTTTCACATCCCCTCCTTGCCCCAAGAATTGCAGCCACCTTGTGAGATTTGCATCTAAATTTCTCATTCTTGCCCTTTTTCCTTCATCATAAGCCTATGCCATTTCCCTAGAAGAAGTGTGAGAAGAGAAATATACGTGAAAGTGTAGTTGGATCTTAGTGAAGAGGAGCCGAGACCAGGTTCACGAAGCAGTGGCCAATCTCATTGT
Source organism: Picea engelmannii (assembly GCA_009831015.1). Lineage (NCBI taxonomy): Eukaryota > Viridiplantae > Streptophyta > Pinopsida > Pinales > Pinaceae > Picea > Picea engelmannii. The sequence goes on along the minus strand of ML790324.1, from coordinate 136,446 downwards.
AAGTAAACATTGTGATATTAATAAAAGGGATACTTTTTTTGTCCCGAAATATGATGAATCACATTTCTTTGTTTGATTTATGTTTTATATTAACATCTAACCCATGATTTATATATGAGATGCATGTTTGTAGTTCCATGTTTATATGTTTGTGAATGCAGGCCAGCCTTGGGAGGAGGCTTGTAGCCAATGGATAAATCGAATGTAAAACGATCGACACTGGACATGGAGTAAAAGGTAGAGTTACCGGATATTTTCACTTTGTATTTCATGCATGAATGCGGGGTATATTCAGGGTAGTTATAAAAATTAGGATACCTTTAGATGGTTACATCTTCCTACATGTTGAACTCTAGTGTATTCCATAGGGGGGATTTCCCGCTATAGCACCAACGATAGGTATAGAGGTAAGCTTCCTTTGATTTGTTTTAATTGTCATGGTATTGGTCATTTTGGTAACAAATGTCCACATAAGAAAAAGAGAAAATGATGAAGGTTACTCAAATAAAAAACAAACATATAAAGGCAAAAGAACCACAAAGAAAGTTTTCAAGAAAATCTTATGCACCAAAGAAGACATCTCATCATCCGATGAAGGTGAAGTCAATGACAGTGAGACAGAAAGATTTTTATTCATGGTAGTAGAAGACTCTGATAAATAAGACTTCGAAGAAGAATATGAAGAGGCCAAATAAAAATATGAAGAGGTTGAAGAAGAATATGAAGAGGCAAAAGTTGACTACCAAGAAGAAATGTTGTGTGCCATAGAAGTTATCAGAAGAGAAAAGAAGAAAAATAAGAAACTACAAGAGGAACTAGACGAGAAAGAAGACACTTAGGAACTAGAACAAATGATTACAAATTTGAAGGTTCAAATTGAAGAAGATAAGAGAATTGAAGAATCACTCAAAGAACACCAAGAAGGAAGAGACAAGATCATTGGAAATTCGGAAGCATAAATTGTCACATTAAGAAAGGATATTCAAAAGAAAAATATGCAAAATAGCTCAAAACTTTTGAATGACATTATCAACAGTCAAAAACCTCATCATGACAAGTCCGAAATTGGATATAATCAGACAGAAAAGGGATCAAGCTCCAAAACAACAGAAAAAGAAACATGTCCAAAAATCTATGCAGAAACAATCAAAAGGGATAAGAAGGTCTACAAAGAAAAGTATAAGGACACTCCTCCACCGAGAAGATTCAGAATTCAAAATCAATGATCGACAGAAACAGATAGGCCTCGGGAAGAAGAAGGATTCATAAGAGTACCTCCTTTTAGAAGATCTTCAACTCCGAGGCATCAAACTATCTCTTTTGGTTTATGTTATGTGTGTAATAATTTTGGACATAATGTTGTGAATTGTAGAGCTAACAATAGGAACATAAACAACTTTAAAAGTCATACACAAAAGGGTTATCCAAGAAAGCCTAGTGAAACACAGAGAAGAAATTACAATAGGTTTGAATCTTTGAGCACAGAAGTGGAATGCTACAAATGTAACAACTTTGGACACATGGCCAAAGATTGCAAAATGACAGTCCCTCCTAGAGAACCACAATAGAACAACAACAATCATAGAAAGGAACCTCAGAAAAGGACATGGATAAGAAAGCAGAATCAGTATGGAAATGAAGAATGCACACTCACTCTACAAGCTAAGCAGAAGAAACTTGGTTGGTATGTTAACAATGATTTTTTCAAAACACATGACATATGATAGAAACAGGTTTCTTACATTAAGAAAGGAAAGAGATGGATCAATCTCCTTTGGAAATGATAATTCAGCTAAAATCATTGGAAAAGGCACAGTCAGAATTAGGAACAAGAATACCAAGGAATAAAATGTTATACTAGTGGAAGATATGAAACATAATCTTCTAAGTGTGATTCAAATGTGTGGCCAAGGTCATAAATTTACTTTCAATTCAAAAAAGGGTGAGATAAGAAAAGAAGGTTCAGGAAAATTGATTGCAACCGTTGTAAGAACTTCAAGAAACATATATGTATTAAGTGAAATTGGAAATGAAAAGTGTTGCCTAGGAAAGGAAGATGAAAGTTGGCTATGAAATAGAAGAATGGGTCACATACATTTTGATAAACTTGTAAAAGTCAACAAAAGGGAAGAAGTTAGAGAAATTCCTCAGATCACAAAACCAACCAACACTTTATGCAAGCATTGTCAACATGGAAAGAAAACAAAGACCATGTTTTAATCAAAATAATATTCAACGACAAGACCACTGGAAATTGTGCATAATGATATAGCTGGACCAACTACAACAAAGGGTTTAAAAGGTGAGAAATACTTTATGTTATTAGTTGATGATTATACAAGAACGACTACAGTTTTCTTTCTCATGAATAAGTCAGAATCTTTTGAAAACTTCAAGGTCTACAAGGAAATGGTTGAAAATGAAATGGATTCAAAAATCAAATGCTTGAGATATGATAATGGAGTAGAGTTCACTTCAAAGGAATTTATGGACTATTGCAACAGGCATGGAATAAAAAGGCAATTATTTGTTCCTCGGACATGTCAAAAGAATGGATTTGTTGAAAGAAAGAACAAGAAAGTACAGGAAATGGCTCGAACAATGCTAATGGATTCCAAATTGTTATAACCCTATATTACACCACACATGCTTACCTGGCATCAAGCCAACTCATATCCCTTCCTTTCCAAAAATATGCTGAACAAACTCTTGAAAATCCTCTTGGGTCAAGGCCCACGCGCCCTAACCCACTACTGCATGCGTGTACACGCTGGCAGGCCTATTACAGCCCGCGTGTACCTAACAAAACACAAAAATAGGAAATTTTCCGATGGGACAAAAATCTATGGGTCAATTAACTGAAACTCCCGGCCATGCATGGCCGAGAGTTCGTCCAAAACCTTATCTCCTTCTAGCCTATAAAATAAGGGGTAGGGGTACCATTTGGAGGAGGAAAATTATAGCGAAGAAACTCTGCCCATTTGCCGAATCCATTGTCCCAACCCTTTATCTTTTCCTCAAGCCAGAGGAGAATTAACGCAAAGCAGTTGGAGGACAAAAGAAGAGGAGGATCCCAGGATCAGGATCAAGGAGTGGTGGTCGGTCTCGACTTTGATTGTAAGTTGATTCATTTTGAAAATAATAAAATAATACTTTTCCCATCCCAATGCATGAGTTATCTATGATTTGTTTAATTTATGCTTAATTTCTAACCCTCAAGTAGAAAAGTAGCATGCATGCATAGTGGTTTATCTTGATTGTAGGATTATCTTTGGAAGGAGCAGTGCAAGTAAGTAGGCAAAGCGCAATGGAGGATCTACACCAAACATCAGTCAAAAGGTTAGTAGTTCCTTTCCATGCATGTATTATGAAAGAGGGGTTTAAGTTTTGGGTGGTAGGTTAAAAAGTAATTTCTTTACGGTCAAAATCTGCATGCAAGTCTGACCCTAGTTTGCTAGTTCGTAGGGTATTTTTCCCAACAACAGAATTGGCGACCATACAGGGGAGAATACTCTTTAGGGTTTTCATATTAAGTTGAGTTTTTGGGTAGTTTAAGAGATTAGATTTTTTGTTTCTTTTCCTGTCTTTTTCTGTAAGGCCTGAGCTAGTAGGGAGCCTAGTTATTTATACCATTTTTCCCTGACTGTTGCTTGACGACAATTATCGGGACACATAGAGGTACATGTAGCCTATAGAAGGCCTGCACGCGTGTACCCATGCCCTAATATCTTACAGTCTGCGTGTGGACGCTAGCTGTAGAGATTTCAGTAGCGTGTAGGAGCTTAGAGAAATTAAGAGGCAGTCCTCCTCTTCCCTGTCAAAATTATACATTCTCAGGGGTTTTCTAGATCCTGTCTGAGTCTTGCTGGTTCACAGTCTTGTCTCAGTTTGTCTTGTTGTGTTTTGTTATTCTTTGCAAATATTTTTTCTTTTCTGTTAGAAGAAGCATCCAAGCCTTCAAGGGACCCTGGTTGTCAATACCAGAGGCCTCTTCTGGGTCTGGGCTATCTATTTTTAGCCTGTTTTTATTTTATGTCTTAGAAGTTATACATACACGTGGCCTGTACAAGGTCAGACCACGTGTACACACGTCCTGTTTCAGCTCCGAACACGTTTGCACGCGTGTTGTTTCAGTGACAGTAGCATGCTTGACGGGCTGCTCTTTAATTAAGGTGGGGCAGTCATCCCCTCTTTTGGTGAGAAGTATTGCTCTCAGGTGTTTGAGTCTAGGGTTGAACAATTAGTAGGTTAGGGCCTCTTACCCTTAGCCTTCTTTTTCTTAGTTGATAGTTGATAGAAAAGATAAAAAAGAGAAATTTTGTTCTATGGTTTTTAGACAAGCGTAAGAGTCTATGCTTTCTTGATTGCCATTGTGTGTCTTTTCTCTGATTCTTTGCGATCTGCGCTTTAAGCCAGAATTTTATTTTTTCTTGGTTTTAGGCTTGTCGGTATTTTTCCTTTGTTGCTTGATTAGCATGTAAATAAAAAAAAAAAAAAGAGAGAGATAAAATCTTTTCATTTTCTTCTTTGTTTGAAGATTGTGTTTCTGCATCAATAGCTAGGGAGAAGTCCTTTTGTTCATAAGTTTTTTGTAGTGCATTTAGAGAATAAGTAGCTTGTAGTCGAGCAAAATTCCTTTATGTTTTCTGCATGAAATCTTAGAAAAATTGAAAAGAAAAAGAAGTCTTTCTTTGTGAAAAGTTGTTGATTTTTTCATTTAGTAAAAGTCTTTTGTTTCCATCTTTTTTCATTCGTTTTTGCTTTGAGTCTTTACACATCATCATTTTCACCTTCATACTCCGTGACGTAAAAAATCCCATAAAAGCGATGCTAATTTAAAATCTATTAGACTTTTTGTTTGTAGGGTTCATACACTAGTTCAGGACTAGGGCCTTGGATTAGGTTGGAGAGGAAACTCTCCAAGGCCACTCAAAACCAAACATTGGAGTCTGTGATAGGGAGTGTAGAAGTCCAGTTTCATGGAAATTATCTGGGACCCCCCTCTAACATAGGGGCTAAACATGAGGTCGCGTAAGGAAAGGTAGCGGAGATAACCCCTCCAAATCCAGACCAAGCGTAGTGGAGAACACATATCGAGGGCTTGTTGTGGGATTTCGTCGTTTTCATTTGCCATGGGGATTCGTGGGTCTCGAATCTGTTTGAGGTCCTCAGTTTTCTTCCAGAACATTTTCTCTCAATACCTGTTACACATTATTTTCAACAATAATATTTATTGTCAAAATATATCACACAAACAGTAAAATAATCAACAACGACAATAATATAACCTTGCCCCCCAGCCGAGTGAGGTTGACATGTCATGAAATCAATGCCCCATTTAGTGAAAGGACCTATTGCGACTACAGGATGAAGGGGAGCAGGATGTGACCGAATCTTCTGATTATAGGTCTGGCAGGCATGACACTTCTGAACAACAGTTATGCAGTCATGAAACAAGGAAGGCCAAAAGTAACATGCACGTAAGATTTTCTGAGCAGTAGCATACCCAGACATATGATCGCCACATGCTCCTAAATGGCAGTCATTCAAAGCTTTCTCAGCTTCTTCAAAAGTTAAACAACGCCGAAAGACAGAGTTAATGCCTCGATGGTAAAGAGTATCGCCGAGGATAATATAATGACGCGATTGATAATGGACCCGACGTCGTTCGATACTTGACAAAGCAGGCCAAAATTTTTGAGTTTGGAGATATATAATGATATCTCTATACCAAATATCATATGTACTGATAAGGAAAAGTGATTCGTCAGGTAACGAATCGACTGCTACTTTTTCTGTGGCAGTGTGGGGAAAATCACAAATTAACTCAGCGAAAACTAGGGATTTCTTCGACGTGGCTCGATCGAATTCCAAATCGAACTCCTGGAGAATGACAATCCATTTGGAGTACTTGCCCGCCAGCAATTGATGAGTCAATATATGTTTCATGGGGTTACAATGTGAAATCACTATAGTTTTCCTGGCTAGAATATAATGATGAAAACATTGAACTTCTTGGACAGCAGCCAAGGCCAGCTTCTCAACATGTTGGTATTTAATTTCTGTGGAAGTTAAACTTTGACTCAAGTAATATATAACACGCTCATCGTGGGCATCATCCTCTTGAATGAGAACCATGCCGATAGTATACTCGGACGCAGCTAGATAAAGAAAGTAATCCCTACTATAATCAGGAGGGAAAAGAAGAGGAGATTTCGTGAGGGACAACTTCAAGGATTCAAAAGCATCGTTAGTAGTTTTGTCCCAGACAAACTCGGAACCTTTCTTTAGAAGACATGTAAAACCCCGAGTAATCTCAGCGTAATTCGGGATGAAGCGATGAAGAAATTTTTCTTTCCCCTGCAAACTTTGTAACTAGCGCAAAGAAGAAGGAGGAGGGAGATTAAGAATCGCCTCGACCTTGATAGGATCTACCCGGATCCCATGGCGTGAAACAATGAAACTGAGGAGACGGTCGGATTCTATGCAAACGACACATTTATGAGGATTCAAGCGAATGCGATAGAATCGGAAATGAACGAAAATTGCTCGGAGATGATTAGGGTGATCAACTCGACGTAAAGAGTGAGCCGACAAATCGTCCAAATAAGGTTGAACAATATGCTTGATATCGTGAAAAGCGTAAGACATAGCATGTTGGAACGTAGCACCTGCGTTATTCAGACCGAAAGGAAGTTTTTGGTAGGAGAAAGTACCCCAAGGACAAATAAAAGTCATTTTATGTTGGTCCTCAGGAGTGATATTGATTTGATTATAGTCGGAAAATCCATCCATGAGGGAAAAGATTTCACTGCTGGCACAGTTGTCGACAATCTGGTCAACAAAAGGGGTTGGAAAATTTTCCTTTGGACAAGATTTATTGATATCCTGATAATCAACAAAAATGCGTATACTACCACCTTTCTTATAAATCGGCATTGGGTTGGAAACCAATTCTGTCAACGCCACTGGATAAATAAAACCGGCTTTAAGAAGTTTTTCAACTTCAAGTTTAATGGCTGCGGCTTTACGTGGATGGACAGGATGGAGGCGCTGCCGGACTGGTTTGGCTCTGGGGTATGTCTTAATTTCGTGGACCACAATAGCAGGGTCAATACCCGACATCTCTTCGTAACTCCAGGCAAATATATCACGAAATTCTTTAAACAGGGAAGTATAAGTGATAATTTCTTCGGGAGAACACGAAGCTCCAATATGAACATTCTCGACAATTCCAGGTTTCACTAAAATATCCATGGGTATCGTGGGTGAAATGTTACTGAGGTTCCCTTCCGCAAACACATCTCGTGTAGATTGGGAAACCGTGGATATAACCACAACGATCGATGGAGTCAAAATCCGCTGATAATTTTGAAGAGTCTGTTGTTCCAGAACCAATATGGAACGATGATGCCCATCGTCCCAAGGGGTGTCTTCCATAATGGACATGATCATCTCGTCAGTGGGGAAGATGACACGGAAAGGTTCAGGAGACAACTCATCAAAAGAAGAAGTAGGAAAGGTTGCCGATTGAATGGCTTGATAAGAGGACTCAACTGGACTTAACGACATAATGTTACCGAAACGAATATGATCTCCAGGATCAGGGACTATCCAAGGGTCAGCAGACACAGGAAGTTCATGAGGTATAACAAAGATCATATTAATGGAAGCAACTGATGGGTGCGGAATATCGGGTGGTGGTGGTATGGGAAAAGTACCCATTAACAAAGAGTCTTTTAAAAGACCGACTCCAACATTCTCGTAAACCGGCGGGGTTTTAGCAATGAACGGAACATTGCCAACACGAGTATCGGCATTAAAGAAGGCAAGCGGATCAATCGTAACCACTTTTCCCTGGTGAGGAAATCGTACAACACGGAACAGGGTTGACACAACAGCACGCATAGAATCGACCCAGCTACCTCCAAGTAGAAGATTATAATCATGGGGAGTATCAAAAACTTCCACTTCAACCTGGATGGTCTTACCTTCTAAAGTGACAGGCAACGATGGAAGAACGTCGTAAGGCTTAAAACCAGATCCGTTGAAGGCTCGCAAAGTATTTTGTGATTCCTGTAACAGGGGAGAGCCAATGGCTTTCCAACAAGTAAAAGACATTACGCACGTAGAGGCACCCTCATCAATGACAGTCCGACAAATGCTCTTGTCGGCGACAACAACTTGTATTTGAAATGCAAGTTGTGGGGGTAACCTTGGAACATGGTCGTCCATGTCAAAGACTATCAAATTTGTATCCGTAGGATCAATTCCACCTATGGCTTTCAACAGAGCCCTTCGTTGTGCAGAACAAGATTGAAGGACTTCAAGGGCAGACATCGTTGAAGGTGCTTGGGCCAGTTCTTCTACAATACTGTAGTTCTGGGCCACACGTGCATGAGGATTGAATGCCGATTTCTTAATGACACCTTTTGGGGGTGGTTGTATAACTGTATCAAGGTTCGGTTGTTCGAGATGAAGAGGACCGTTTGTAGGTGGATTTGGTGGAGAGGGTTGTACCAGATCAGGAGGTAAGTCTTCAACCTTCTCCTTAGAAGGAGTATAGTCTTTAGCTCTAGTGGTAAGTGCAACATTGTCTTTCTTAGAATCACTGGTGCACATCAAAACATAGGATTGTGTAGCAGTAGAGGGTTGGTTGTGAATGACCAACGAAGCCTGTTGTTGAGACAGGAAGGATTGAGACAAGACTTCCGGCGTAGAGGGTTTCGGCGTTCCTTGAAGGAACTTGTTAACTTCAGCACGTCTCGGACAATCCTTTATGTAGTGATCATCACCACAGATAAGGCAAGGGTAGCGTGGTTTGCGCTTATCCCGGTCTTCAACAGGAGGGGTTTTGGTTTTCTCAATCGGATTATTGTTTTTACTCTCCTTATTCTTGCCTCTCCCTTTCTTGGATTTGTTCTTACCGGTCGACGTAGATTGAACAACGTTCACTTCAGAAGTTTTACCGGTGGGAGGAGCAGGAGACGGAGAACTTTGAACATTAGAAGTATTGGATTTTGGGGTTGTAGTTGAAACAGAATGTGAGTGGGTATGAGTGATCCCAATCACACCATCAGCTGCATGCGAGACAGCTAGAGTAGTAGAAGTGCTGGAAGTACCAGGACAAGGTAAATCAGGTAATAAGGTGTAAAGTGTTCCCATTTGCAAATAAACGAGATCAAGATACTGGGTGCGACTTATAGCCTGCTCTTCTGTAACAACACCGCCCATAGAAATGTCTTTACCAATCTCATTCACAAAAGATTTTGTGAACCATTCGGCTAGTAACTGATCAGGGAGTTCAAGTTTGATGAGACGTTGTCTTCTTCTCCACTCATGTATATGGTCCAAGATGTGAGTACCTTTCGTTTGTTTAAAAGAAGTCAATATCTCAGTCCTAGTATCATAACAGATCGGTAACTAGTAATGTGTGAGGAAAGCCATGGCTAAGGTGTTAAAATCAGAAAAGAAACCTCGTGGCAACTCAATGTACCACTTCGCAGCCGAACCGGTAAGGGTTCATTGAAAAAGACGCAGCCGAATGGAGTCATCCATCAATGAGTTGGACGAACACCATAAATGAAAAGTCATGACATGATTGTTGGGATCCTCTCCCGCCTTACCATCGAATTTTGGAATATCTGATGGGAGTTTAGCAGGAATAGCAGGCCATTGGGGAGAGTGATGAATAGGATCATTGAGAATCCTAGTCAAATCTGGCAAATCCAAGGTAGCAAGAAAAGGCAACTGTCAGTTTACTTGCGGATACTGATGGCTTTGGGGTGGAAGCCCCGTTGGCAGACCAGTAGGATCATAAGCAGACTATCCGTAAAGGGAAGTGTCGGGTTGGTTCGGTGGTGGCTGGATAGGGTAGTAGCCCCAAGGGTTGTAACCTTGAGTTTGGGCAGGGGCCTGAGATTGGGAAGTTTGACCCGAACCCCAAATAGGATTAGTCACACCTGGATATGGTTGGCCTACAGGAGGGACTGCTGGTTTCCCCCCAGCAAGAGGTATGTTTCATAAAAGAAGTTGCCAATACTGGGCCAACTCAGGAGGTATGTTTTGTCCAAAAGGGGATGTTGGTCCCCCTATAGTAGGTATAGTTCCACCCGAAAGTTGTGTACCAACCATAGGTTGTGTGGTAACTATGTTGTGTCTGGGAAATGGAAAAGGAAACGTGCTACCCTGTCCACCAACAGGAATGTGCAAGTTTGGTGCAACAGTTGGGATAGTGTTACTAGCAGTAGTATTTCCAGTAGGAAACTGAGGGAGTGTCGAGATGAAACTGGGAATAGGATGCCTAGGAAACTGAGGACCACCTACAGAACCAGCTGGGGTTTGTGGAGGTGTTGGATGGGAAACATTCAACAAAGGATTTAACGCATGGTAACCAGGAGATAAATTCAGGTTAACCTCAAGAGGTTGCTGGGTATTGATAGGGGCAAGAGTAGTTGCTGGAATCTCGGTTTGGACACTTGTAGTAATTGCGAGATGGGCCATCTCGGGAGGGAGAAAAAAACGATAAGTGGTAGTCTTTGGTGTAGTTTTTGGTTCAAGAGACACAGGAGGGTTGATTTCGTAAACAGGGGTTGATTCAGTACCAAACAAGACTTGTCAAAAATCACCTGACCAAAAAGGATCTTGGCCTACTACACCGTGAGAAGGCCCAACGGTTGATTTAGATGAGGTAACAAGAGTTTATTTAGAAGGATTAAATCACCCAATAGGTCGTTCACCAAGACGAATCTGATAGTCCTCTATAGTATTGTTAATTCGAAAATCAGTAAGAGGATCAGTGGATGCTACTTGTGGAGGTGGCGTAAAAACTTATGGGACGTCACTGATGTCCACGTGTGGTAAAGTAACAAGAGGGATGTCACCCGGACGAGGAGAGCCCTCAGGGGTACCCTCAGGTGTTGCTGTATGCAAAGGTTGTGAAGTTTCCGGATGTTCCGGAGACAAACCTTGCATTCTATGTGAACGTCGCGGGGGAGAAATTGTAAACAAGTAACAAACTCCCCAATTAAAATCCTATGGTCAACTACGAGAAACAAACAGCACACACTAGTAAACAATATATCCAATAGCTAATCTATACATATGATCAAGGAATTATGTAATAAAGTAGATCTTACTTTATGGGAAAGAAACATATTACTGTATCATGTTAATAGAAAGAGAAACTTACAACCTTTGCCTTGATGTCGTAAGGTCCCTTCCAACTGTCCTTCGTTCCCCACACACTTCTTGCTCCAAGGATTCTAAGACCATAGATCTGATACACTCTATCTTGACAAAGAAAATCTTAAAGCCACTCCAACCAAGCTAATAATTCCAAGCCAATCAAAGCTCAAGAACAAGAAGAACCTCACAAAAGCTAAGAACCCCTTCTCCATGAGAGCTCCTCTCCTTTTATAAGTTGAAGAGGATACGGTGAGGAGGTTAGGATGATCCCACTAAATCATGAAAGTGAGTAAGATCCAAACCATTCGGATGCCACCTCACCATGGAAGTTTCTCCTTCTAGAAGATTCGAGAAAATGCTTTTTTTTCCCATGTGCTGGCATTCTCTCACCCTAGCTATAGTGCAACCTGCGAACTGTTCGCACCCTGGATATAGTGCAACCTGCGAGAATTGGTCATTCTTGCACCCTGCCTATATAGCAACCTGCGAACATTCCTTTTTATAAGGTTTTTACATAGGAACAAGCAACTTCTTTTCTCAAGAGAAGTTCTTCTCCCTTCTCTCTTTCGGAACTCAGGCCACTGTGACCCCTCTAAAGGAAACAGATAGGTTTACATCATTAACGATCATAGGGATGACGAAAATAATGTGTTATCCTATGGAAAAGACTTGTCACAGGAGGGCCTTAACGTATCCCACATCAATGACATGAAACAAGTAACAAGATTTGATGTAGATCAGAGTAACAAGTGATTCAGGACTAACTCAGGGATGGCCGACGCAATAGAAGGCTTAAATACTACAGAAATGGTCGATGCAATAGAAGGATTTTCGGGTTGAACATCTTTTTGAACGGATTGACGATACGACAACTGTCTTGGAAACACTGACTCAACAAAAAGGATCACAAACCAATTTGTAATCTTATAGGAGTATGATCAGGAGACAAGTGGATTTTCCAACCTAGACACAAGGCGAGTGAAAGGGTGATTTCCCTCGCACTTGTTAACGGTATACACTAATGACCGGTAATCAAGTGGTTTCTACCATGTTCGACTTCAACACATGTATTCATATGGTTAGATTCGTACTATAGAGTGGTGGAGATGAAGACCCTGGATATTTTCT
>ML790324.1:92010-123756 GCA_009831015.1 Picea engelmannii | reverse complement strand
TTGTTGGCAGGTTTCCGACCGACTGTTCCTTGTTCCCTACACACACTCGACAAAGTATTTCAGCTATCACTCTGTTCTAACTTCATACTTTTGGGGGCTCTCTGTTACACATTATTTTCATCATCCCTATGATCGTTAATGATATAAACCTATCTGTTTCCTTCAGAGGGGTCACAGTGGCCTGAGTTCCTAAAGAGAGAAGGGAGAAGAACTTCTCTTGAGAAAAGAAGTTGCTTGTTCCTATGTAAAAACCTTATAAAAAGGAATGTTCGCAGGTTGCTATATAGGCAGGGTGCGAGAATGACCAATTCTGGCAGGTTGCACTATATCCAGGGTGTGAACAGTTCACAGTTTGCACTATATCTAGGGTGAGAGAATGCCAACACGTGGGAAAAATGAGCGTTTTCTCGAATCTTCTAGAAGGAGAAAATTCCATGGTGAGGTGGCATCCGAATGGTTTGGATCTTACTCGCTTTCATGATTTAGTGGGATCATCCTAACCTCCTCACCTTATCCTATTCAACTTATAAAAGGAGAGGAGCTCTCATGGAGAAGGGGTTCTTATCTTTTTTGAGGTTCTTCTTGTTCTTGAGCTTTGATTGGCTTGGAATTATTAGCTTGGTTGGAGTGGCTTTAAGACTTGCTTTGTCAAGATAGAGTGTATCAGATATATGGTCTCAGAATCCTTGGAGCAAGAAGTGTGTGGGGAACAAAGGACAGTTGGAAGGGACCTTATGACATCAAGGAAAAGGTTGTAAGTTTCTCTTTCTATTAACATGATATAGTAATGTGTTTCTTTCCCATAAAGTGAGATCTACTTTATTACATAATTCCTTGATCATATGTATAGATTAGCTATTGGATATATTATTTTCTTTCACTTTGGTTGGTTTGTGTTGTTTTGATATTGACCGCACAAGAGCGCTAGAGAGAAGCAAGGAACAACAGAGACCAAGGAAGCGATTACAAGGTACATATCTTCTTCTCACTTCCAATTTAATTCAATAGTTAGATCTAGGGAAAGCGGTATATTCTGTCCTGTTTTGTTCTAGATCTAGGTGGATCTAGGGAGATCAGTTTGTGTCCGCACTCACAAATTTATCCTGAAACAATACCCTTGACAGGTTTTGGGCTTGATACCCTACTCATTGCGGTCTACCCGACTTTTGACTGTACCCGCCTGGTGACTGTTCGCGTGATAGTAAACTAGTTGCCAATCTTTTTAGGGACATACACAGGTGACTGCGGAGGTATATCGCAGTACCTAGGATATACATCAGGCCACACTTTGAAAAGTATATCTGGAGGGTGCTTCTATGTTCGAGTTGCACTTGCACCGGTAGGTTGCTCTAGTGTTGATTGTTGTAACTGTTCTTCCAACTAGTTTAGTGTTTGCTTGTCTTATCTCTTAGGGGCTTCTTTTTTAGTGTGTGTTACTATTTGAACATGTAGAATACCTTAGCATGTCTTGTATCTTCTCACACAGTGGAGGATCTCGAGCTCCTCTGGTCACGAAGGCTTTTGGGCCTACCACCAGTTATCCTGGAGCCACCCCCACCACCATTGAGGCGGAAGCTAGACCAACAAGGGTCTTTCGAAGCAACTGGGTTACAAACCATTGTGCCTGAACAACTCCCAGAGGAATCAACCACCAATATTGGCTCGGTTGAAACCCCAACCACTGATACTTGGCCATCAATCATTGTACCAATCCAATTTTACGAATGCCTATCAGTGCCTCACATAGCTATGGAAACAAACGATGTTACTTCCTCTGGGAATTCTTCCATTCCCACCACCGTTTCTACCACAGGAGAAGCATCTCCTAACTTCTTGTCATCGGTCCAAGACACCATGGTCTTAGCCGCAACTAAATCGCACAATGGACCGATCCCATCTATCGCGGCAGCCACAACTCCCTTCACACCCAGTGCGATAGGCTCTCCATTTTCATACGATATGCCTAGTTCGGGTACAAGTCCTGCACTCACTTAATCCACTTTACAGACTTTGGGTCTTGAGGTAGGGAGGTCTAACGCTCCTCTGGAAGGTCAACTTGGGGGCATTCCTATCCCTTTTAACACTTTTCCTTACACTAGAGGTCATATCTCTCCTTCCTCCCATTCGCTTGGTGACCGGGCAGCCTGCACACACTAGTTCATTTGGAGTTGGGAGTCAAGGAACACTTGCGCAAACTATGTTGATAGGTTTGTCACCGTTTTTTTGGAACAAGAAGTTTGGTAACAACACTTTCACATCCATCACTTTCCCCTCTGGGGGCACTCCCATTTTTGGACAGTCTACTCCGGCACAGGGTACTATTCCTGTGCCGGGGGCACATATAGCAGGACCTTGGAACTTAGGAAAAGGATCCGTTCCCTCTTATGGAATGTCATTCTAGGGTAATTCTTTCCATAGTCAATGGAACCCTAGAAAAACTTCTATGCCTCTCCCATCAAGGTCGGCATGGGGTAATCCTTCCTAAAGTCCATCAAACACAATGAATGCCCAACATCCTATGTCCTTTATGGGGAATCAGCCAATGATGTCTCCACAGATACAAAATCCTTACGCTGGTCAGGGCCATGGTTTCTACCAGAACCCGGGCCAGCAACCAAACTTTTCCTGGCAACCTGGTGCCAGTCAAACTCCAGGACCCTTTTTCCTAGGCTATCAGCAGCAACCCAAACTACCATTCATGGCGACATTACACTTGCCAGATTTGACAAGGTTGTTAAATGATCCTATTTTTCACGATCCACATTGGCCTCCTATGCCAACGAAGTTTCCTTCGGACATTCCAAAGTTTGAGGCCAATCCTAACGAAGATCCAGGTGATCACATGACTACCTTCCATCTTTGGTGTTCATCTAAATCATTGAAAGATGACTACATCCAGTTGTGATTGTTTCAATGCACTCTTATCGGGAGTGCCATGAAATGGTACATCGAGCTCGATCACTCACGATACTCTTCTTTTGGTGAAATAGCGATGTCCTTCCTTAACCATCTCCAGTTACCTGTGAGATATGACGTTGGCACAAAGATGCTTGCCAATTTCGAACAGACAATAGTGGACCATATCTGTGATCATATCCGAGAGTGGAGATGCCAAAAGAGTCTAATCAAAGTACCAGTCCCACCAGCATTCCTGCTTGAGTGGTTCTTTAAGTCTTTAGTCCCACAATTATCCAAAGACGTCGCGACTTCAAGAGTTTTCTCCAAAGAAGATGCCATCATGAGGGCTCAATAGTTTGAGCTCATCTATTCTCAGTCTGGTTTATTGTACAACATCCTATTGGATGCACCATGATCTATACTAGATAAAACTAGACAGAGATCTGGACCACATGTCGATGGTATTGTTGGTTTAGCACAAACCAAGCCCGCTGAGAAATTGACAAAGCAATTGCAACAGTTATCTATACAACACTCAGCGGCCATCCAAACTACTTCTTTGGCTGCTCCTCCTACCCAAACGTCGGAAGTACACTCCATGTAGAAAACTAACCCAAAGGCCACCCAATAGCCTAAAGGGAAGAAAAAACAACGAAAGAAGGGTAAGGGGGAGAAAAAACCCACTGATAATGCTGGCGAGGGCACCACGGAAAAATGGAAGGCGAGGTATCCATGCAACTTGTGTGTGGAAGACCACTCGACCCATCTATGTCCTCGACTTGCAGAGGCCCAAACGTTTGTCACACAGTAGCAGCAAGCAGTGTTGACTAATCCCTTTCAACATGGGAAAAATTTAACTCAAGCCTCTACAAGTGTCGAAGGGGGCAGCCCATAAACCTGCCCTCCTCCAAACAATTCTTCAGCCGTGAATGTATATATGGTTAGGGGTGATGCTTTAATAACGATTAGAGTGCACGACTATAGTAAACCAAGTTCCTCTGAGAAGGGAAAAGAAGCTGAACTCCCATCTCTTCCTCTACAGATTGAGAAGACGTTGGGAGAAACGATGACATAGATTCCAAAGGGTGCATTTAAGAAAGCTTCTCATAACCCAAATTCAAGGGCCGCCCAGAATTACTCTGTGGTGGAGGATTTATCACAAACCCCTTGTGCGATGTCTGCTTTGGAAGTCCTTCAAAGCCACCCTGCTCAGAGGAAAGCCTTGTTAACTGCTTTAGGCTCTACTGAGACTTGTAACCCGGGTACCATCATGTTAGATACAACCGACTTAAAACCTCATCTGCCTTACCACGTAGTGTTTCAGATAGTAGTGGCTCATCCCATGAAAAATTTTACATGCAATATCTTTCGCACAATGGTCGATGAGGGTGCCTCGACATGCGTTATGTCATTATTATGTTGGAAGGCTATTGGCCAGCCCACTTTGTCTCCATCACTTACTCTCCTCACTGTGTTCGAGGGTCGTTCGTTCCGACCACATGGCATCATTCCTTCTTTCCCTATGTAGTTAGGAGGGAAGACCGTGTGTGTCGAAGTAGAGGTAGTCGATGCTCCCCTTGACTATAACCTCTTGTTAGGTCAGAGTTGGACTTACACTATGCAAGCTGTGGTTGCTACAATTTTCCGAGTCTTATTGTTTCCACATGAGGGTCGGATAGTGACCATCGATCAATTGTCCTTCTCTAGGCCTGACCCAGCTTTGGGGGCATCCACGGTTCCCATGATTGATAATCCTCAAGCCAGTGTCATTAACGTAGGAGTTGGTTTGTGCCCATCCTTGATGGGTACCTTTGATTACCCACCTCCTCATGACGATGTCAATTTTATATCTAATCACCACAAGTCTGATATTTTTCAAGTTTCGTCGTTCCGCATGACTTACTTTGAGGATATGTGGATTCCTCCTTCCCCATCAGCCACGATGGATGAGACAGGGCACTCTGGCATGTCCATGCCCTTGTCGGCCGTTGAAGTAGTGCACTCTTTAGTCCAACAAGCTTCAGCTAACCCTGATCTGACTCTTGCACAAGAGTTGGATCCACCTCTAGAGTCTATATGGGCTCAAGTTTCTCTCGCCAACATCGATTCATTAGACTTAGTCTTGCCTTCTGACAAAGCAGTAATCAAAGCAATGAATAGTCCGGACAAACCTTGGAAAGATCTTCATCACAGATCATATTTCCTCCCAGAGTTAAGCTGAATCGCGGTAGGAGAATTCACTATCACCATGATGGGAGATCAGCCATGTCCTATTAATCGCTTAGCTACACAGGAAATTTATGCTAAGGGAAATATGGTGACTATCACTGAAACTATACCTATCAACATCTCCTGAAACCCTGGTGTCATGGAGAATGTCTTCGTCGGGGTGGATTTCTCCCCTGAAGAGATTCAGATTTATACGGATATTTTTAAAGAATTCCGCGACATTTTTGCCTGGTCTTATTAGGAAATTCCAGGTATCGATCCAAAAATAGCTGAACATGAAATCACAATGTATCTTGATGCTAAGCCTGTTCAACAAAAACTTCGTCCAGTCACTCCTAAGAAAGCAGCAGCCATTAAGCTTGAGGTTGAGAAATTGCTCAAGGCAGGTTTCATTTACCCTATTCATTTGACTCAATGGGTGTCAAACCCCATGCCGGTCAATAAAAAACAATGCATGATTATTGTATGCATTGATTTCCATGATTTGAACAAGGCATGTCCAAAAGATAATTTTCCAACCCCATTCATTGACCAGATCATTGATGAATGTGCCGGTTGTGAAGCCTTTTCGTTCATGGATGGTTTTTTGGGATATAATCAAATCCAAATCAAACCTCAAGACCAACACAAAATGACATTCATTTGTCTGTGGGGTACATTCGCCTATCGTAAAATGCCTTTTGGCCTCAAGAATGCTGCAGCCACTTTCCAGCGGGCCATATCTTTTTCGTTTCACGACCTTAAACATATAGTCGAGGCCTATATAGGTGATTTAGCATCACGCTCTTGCAAGAGAAAGGATCATACTAAGCACCTCAGACTCATCTTCGAATGTTGCCGCTACTTGAGGATTTGCTTGAATCCCAACAAGTGCAGCTTTTGCATCATGTCAGGACGTTTGTTAGGTTTCATCGTATCAACAACAGGGATCATGGTGGATCCTTTTAAGGTGGAGGCAATAATCTAGTTTCCCCCCCCATGCACAATCTTACAACTTCAAAGTCTTCAAGGCAAGGAGAACTTCTTATGACGCTTCATCGCCAACTATGCCGAAATCACCAAGGGCTTTATGCATTTACTTAAGAAAGATGTTCCCTTTTTTGGGGACGAAGCCGCTCAATGCTCTTTCGACGCATTAAAACATGCCCTCACAACCACACGTCTGCTACGACCACCTAATTATAACAAACATTTCTTATTATATCTGGCTGTCGCAGAGTCAACCATAGGCATGGTTTTAATTCAAGAAGGTGATTCATGTTCATAATATGTGATCTATTACCTGAGTCAAGGCCTCGTAGGACCGAAACTTAATTATTCCCATCTCAAAAAACTTGTGTTGGCAGCAGTTCATGTTGTTCAACGGTTCTGCCACTATGTTATGTTTCGCAAGACCACCGTCATTGTTGTCATGAATCCATTCCAGTACATGTTGACACGATGAGTTATTGGTGGAAAAATTAGTAGATGGATGGTCATCCTCCAATAATTTGACTTAGACTTCGTTTCAGCAAAGTCCAAGAAGTCATTGGTCTTCGCAGAACTTATTTCAGAGCTTCCGGTTGAGTCAGGTGACGTTGTGCCTGAGGAATCGCCTATCCGGGGGGATATGTTTTTGATTGAATATTCAGACCCCTAGTACAGAGATATACTGATCTATTTCCATACTTTGAAGTACCCCACCTCTTATTCTCGTGACAAGCGTCGGTGGATACGCCATCAGGCTAAGAATTATCTCATACTCGATGATACGTTGTATCGGAGAGGTGTAGACTACATCTTGCATCGATGTCTCACTCACGAGGAGGCCGTCATAGTGCTCAACGATTGTCATACAGAAGCCTGTGGTGGTCACTTATCTGGGTTGGAAACATCCCAAAAGATTTTACAAGCAGGTTACTTTTTGCCCACACTTATCAAATATTGTATCGAGTCAGTCAAGAAGTGACATTCATGCCAAATTTTCTCTCAGAAGATGAGGGCACATCCAACTCCCATGTTTCCTATCATCACAGTTGGTCCCTTCACTAAGTGGGGGATTGATTACACTACTTGCAACCCCCTGTTAGCAAGGGGGCATCGCTATATCATCGTAGTTGTCGACTACTTCACTAAGTGGGTCGAAGCTATGCCAATGTTTAAATATGATGGAGAGACTGCAACTCTCTTCTTATTCAACTAGATTATAGCATGGTTCAACATCCTGAGAGAGATTTTCACTGACCATGGCAATCACTTTCAGAACCAAATGATGTCTGAATTAACATCAAAGCTTGGGTTACAGCAAGAACATTCCTCACCTTACTACCCCCAAGCCAATGGGAAAGTGGAAGCTGTAAACAAAACTCGTAAGACTATTCTACAGTGAACTATCAACTCAGCCAAGTCAAATTGGCATTTGATGTTATACTCGGTGTTATGGGCTTACCGAACATTTGTTAAGACTGCAACCAGTTTCTCACCTTTCCAACTCGTCTATGGTCTGGAGGCAGTCTTGCCCATCGAATGTCAAATCCCATCTTTGAAATTGGCAGTACAGTTATTGCCAGACACTTCTCCACTTGAAGAGTAGTTAGTACACCTTGATCAGCTTGATGAGCAGCGTTGCGATGCGACCTTGGCCAACGAGGCTCATAAGCATAACGTCAAGTGTCAATATGATAGGTCCGTTCGTCCTCAGATTTTTTCTGAGGGTGACCTTGTCCTGGTCTATGACTAAGATAAGGACCCCCTAGGGGCAGGAAAGTTTAAACCCATGTGGTTTGGACCCTTCATTATTAAAGAGGTATTAAAAAAGGGTGCTTATCATTTGGACGATTTTGAAGGGAATGCTTTGGCGGAGCCTAGAAATGGGCTCTACCTCAAGAAGTATTACTCATAGAAAGGTCACTATGGGTAATTTTTTGTAACATATGTATAGTCTTTGTACTATTACTTTTTTACGGTTCTTTTAAAAGTGTTATGGACGTGCCATTGATGTTATCTTTCGTCAATATGGTAGATGTCAAGTGAGTCTGAGGTGTTCGTTGGGTATGTGGACGGTTCTAGTCAACACACGTGGAGGCTCACCTCCGTATCTTGGGTAATCTTTACACCACAAGGTCAGTTGTTATCTTTCGGAGGTATATGCTTAGGTGACACCACAAATAATGTTGTCGAGTATAGTGCAGTTATTGAGTTGCTTCATGACACATTGTCATTGGGTATCTCTCGCCTACAGGTCTATCTAGATGCTCAACTGGTTGTGTCGCAACTAAACAGAATATACCGGGTTCATGATCCAACTTTACACTGACGATTCCTTAGGGTACGTCTCTTAGAATGCAACTTTGATAATATTACATATTTTCATATTCCTAGGAGATTAAACCAAATCATAGATACTCTAGCTAATCACATTTTAGATTGTCATCTAGCCCACATATAAAAAGATCATGGACATAAACATGTAAATACATTTTTGCACACATAATCCATAAGACACAAAAAGAGATAAAAACCATATATAAACATCATAAAATCCTCAGAGTACATAGATGGACACAGGCGCCTCAAAAGTGGGAACAGTAACAAGTCACCGGGCTTATGCCCTCAAAAAATATATACAACAAGGTGCTCGCAGCACATAAAAAGTCTAAAGTCTGTTCAGGGCCTATGGACCCTATTATAATCATCTACTGCACAGGCTAAACGCCTAAACAATTGGACCCATGTTCGAGGTGCCCCCACAACATGAGTCTGCATGGATGGCGGCAGTTCCTCTATCTCTGCCATCGGGACTGTGCGAGTGAGCGCAGTGAAGTTCTACTCAACTCACCTCAGGACCCTCTCGGCCTCTCCTGCTGGGAGGTTCCTTGCTACTATTGCCTCTCTAGCGGTGGCAGCTGTGGCTTCTGGCCATGTACGACGCCTGTTCTGTGCATAGTCGATAGGTCGCACGGGTCCCACATCTACATACAATAAATGTTCACCAATCAAATACTCTGGCATACAAAAAAATGATATATATCAAAAAATACATAAAAATTACATATGCAAACAAAAAAAAACTACAAAGGTGGAGACTTACCCATCCCCCCTCGCTCCTCACCAGGAGGCATGGGTATCTCTAGATCTCTCAAAAATTCGATCCCCGCATATGGGTAGTCCTCGATAGCAGGGATCTGTCATGATAGCCAAGAAAAAAAGTCGTCATCGTAGGACTGAACGGTCCTTCCACCACCCTCTCGCGGCAGTAACACTGCCCATCTACACACTACAGGGAACGTGGCCAAATGTCCCCGTACTACAACCCAAGGACTGAAGCATGGAACTCTCTCAAAAAAGAACGAACACAAGATGGTCCCAAACCTAAAGTTCCTATGTGTCCGCTGTCGGCAATCTATCAATTGCCTCTTCATACACTCCAGCAGTGTGGTAATCCAATCAAAAATGTGTGCATTCATGCACTGAATAGCACAGTTCATCTGTACGCATGAAGCCTGATGCACGACTGTTGAGCTAGTAATCCGCCCAGTAAGCAATAAAATAGTCTGTAGTGCGAGGTCGGAAATATTACTAACAGGTACCGAGGAACCTCTACGATCGGTCCCTGCCTCGCAGTACTCAACTATCAGCTTCGAGACCTTTCTCGGCCCCACAGGAAAAGTCTGAAGGTTGATTGGTTCCCCTCTCCTTGAGAGGCCAGTCAGAAAGTAAATATTCTCGGTGGTGGGCACCAAGGATTTCCCCTCTAGAATAAACGTCTCTGCGTCAGGGTGCCAGTAATCAATCAAGGCACTCAGTAGCCTTGGTTGCGTGTGCATGAACGGACATAAAAAGTATTTTAACAAACCACACTGCATCAACACGGCCACAACATTCATATCTGCAGCAACTAAATCGTTGGAGGCCTCGTGCTGGACATACATCCTGCCAACACAACAAGGTAAAGGAGGGTCAATACTTCTTGTTATTTGATTTTCCATCAATAAGGGAGGGTACACGTGGCCTGTAGAGGTGACAGTCACATGTACACGCGTGCAGGTTTTGCTCTGCACGCATGCACACGTGGGCTGTCTCTGGACAGCCCGCGTGTACCTAGGGCCGACCTTTTTGAGGTCGATGCCCACCCAAAAAATCAACTAAATGCTAAAATGGAAGTATTGAATAACTAGATAAGGGAGTTTGTACTTACTTGGTCCAAGCAGAAGTCTGTTTCGTCCACTGTAGCTCCCAGAATCACGATCTTTGGCAAAGGGGGTCTTTTGGCTCCAGAGTCAATTTCCAAATCAACAATGGTGATAATGAGCTGTCAGCTTCTATTTATAAACTTTTTGGCCTCTTTTTGTCACTTTTTTGGCCCCTCTTATCAGTTTCTTTATACCAAAAACCATTTTGAGTGATCCAGGAGTTATATGGGATGGATTTGATCAGGTATTGGGACATTTTTTTTTTTTAGTTTCGAAAAAATATTGACGGTCCATAAAAAAATTATTTTTTCAAAAATAAACTTGAGCATATAGGTTAGGATTTTACCCCAACTTTTGCATCTCGTTTCCTTTTTTCTTATGATATAGGATCGATCCCATCCGGTTGTGACACAGAACCGTCATATCTGTTATAGAAGTGTCGCGACTTGGTGGTAGAGCTTACCAAAACATGGATGCCCTAGGTAGGTCCTAGTTGCATTATGGTGTCCATGCCATTTCTAACAACACTGTAGGCTCGGGAGTCCGTATAGTCTTTCCTGAATATGATTTTGAGCCTCATTTGCATGGGTCTTTTTCACTCTTTGTCTTACCCTCCAGACTCCCAAAACATAACGGGTCTCCTTTTAATCCCTTTTCAGACCCTCTAAAAATGAAAATATTGCCGAGCGATCTTGTGATCTTTCAGGCTCGTTAAACTGAAATTTGAAGTCACGTCTGTACAGCGGTAGTTTACCCCTTTTTCAGTCCGGACAATCAACAGTACAGACAAAGGAATACTCTATTGAATTCCCCATTCTTTAGAAGAGTATCCTCAGGTATAATTTTATTCCTTTTTCGGGCCTGAGGGACTAAATTTATGAAAAAGAAACCCCCACGGAGTCCATAGTTAAGCTCTTTTATGACTCCCTAAAATTGAAAAGATCATCGAGTGACCTTATTCTTTCACACTCATTAAAATGGTCCAGAAGAACATTCCTGACGGAGTCCATAGTTAATCTTTTTTCAGACTCCTTAAAAGTGAAAAAATAGCCGAGTGATATTGTCCTTGTCACACTCGTTAAAATGGTTTTGAATCAATGTATAATCAGTGCTAGTTTATCCCTTTTTCGAACCGACTAGACTATCTTCGAAAAAGGTACCCCAGTGGAGTCTCCTTTTATGCTTTTTCAGACTCTCTAAATATAAAAATCCACTGATCTTACCTTCTCTGGGCTCGTTAAACTTACATCGAAGGACGTTACCATTGTGTGTTCTATCAACCGCATTTGCATACCTTATCCATCAGCCTTGTAACAATTTTCTTCTACGTATTAACACCTTTGGCCACCGGAGGATTTTTCCCAAGTATTATTTCACTAGAACATCAGTCTTATCCTTGTTCCTTGAGCTTGTATGTTTTTCGTACTCGTTCCTCCATTGTAACGTAATATTTCTTTATTCTTTTTCAAAAAAATGATCAAAAAGAACAAAAAAATCAAATATACCCCAAAAAGAGGATGGGAAAGGTATTTTCTTTATTGGTAGCATAATGAGTTGCCCTTGGATGAAGCACATTTGTCTGTTTGATCATCAGACTATGGGATGTAGTACGACCTTAGGAAGCTTTCCTCGCTATATAGAGTTGTGTCCTCCACTGTTTGGTTACTCTTCCAAACATATGGAGAGTTTACATTGCTTCCTGCTTTGTAGACTTATGATTACCATATATGTTGCCTGAGTCTTATCACTTGTCGTACTATTATCCAAGGGAATTTTCTCACTGAGCCTGAGTCGACCCCTCTACAATATGTCTCTTGTCCGCATACCTGGCCATCCTGAACGTCCAATCAAGTCCTTGTTTGAAATCACTAAAGCCTTTAGTCCGATCATCAAGATTATCAAGTCCATAACCGACGAGCCGTCGAAGACCTCTGGGTAGTGCAATCGTACACTCATATTACACTCCTACCTAAGTTTTAGAAGATTTTGAAGTTGTTGCTTGAGATCTGAAGTACAACCATCAGGCCGAATCAGATTCTGGGAGATGGATACTCTATATGTATATCTTTCTGATTTTGAGATGTAGCTCCAATGTGTATTATTCGCGGCTACTCTTTATAGTTATTTGACATGGATCTAAAGTGTATTTGATTGGTATCCATGGTTCTATTTTATCCCGAGCATGGGTATGCCCGCCTCGGTGAGACATTTATTATTTTGTATATGGCACCTCCTGGTTCCTGATTCTTGGGCTCACTCATTCATCATATCAGTACAGATTGGTAAAAGATTGATAATGTATTTCGGCCATCAGATGCTATTCTGACCTCACACATTAGGGGGCATCCTGTTATAACCCTAAATTGCACCACACATGCTTACCTGGCATCAGGCCAACTCATATCCCTTCCTTGCCAAAACTATGTTGAACAAACTCCTGAAAATCCTCTTGGGTCAAGGCCCACGTGCCCTAACCCACTACTGCATGCGTGTACACACTGGTAGGCCTATTACAGCCTGCATGTACCTAACAAAACACAAAAATGGGAAAGTTGCCGATGGGACAAAAAGCTATGGGTCAGTTAACTGAAACTCCTGGCCATGTATGGCCGAGATTTCATCCAAAACCCTAGCTCCTTCTAGCCTATAAAAGAAGGGGTAGGGGTACCATTTGGAGGAGGAAAATTATAGCTAAGAAACTCTGCCCATTTTCCAAATCCATTGTCCCAACCATTTAGCCTTTCCTCAAGCCAAAGGAGAATTAATGCAAAGCAGTTGGAGGACAAAAGAAGAGGAGGAGCCCAGGATCAAGATCAAGGAGCGGTGGTCGGTCTCAACTTTGATTGTAAGTTGATTCATTTTGAAAATAATAAAAGAATACTTTTCCCATCCCAATGCATGAGTTATCTATGATTTGTTTAATTTATGCTTAATTTCTAACCCTCAAGTAGAAAAGTAGCATGCATGCGTAGTGGTTTATCTTGATTGCAGGATTATCTTTGGAAGGAGCAGCGCAAGTAAGCGGGCAAAGAGCAATGGAGGATCTACACCAAACATTAGTCAAAAGGTTAGTAGTTCCTTTCCATGCATGTATTGTGAAAGAGGGGTTTAAGTTTTGGGTGGTAGGTTAAAAAGTAATTTCTTTACGGTCGAAATCTGGATGCAAGTCTAACCCTAGTTTGCTAGTCCGTAGGGTATTTTTCCCAACAACACAAATTGAAAAATATCTTTTGGACACAGGTAGTGCATACAATAGTTCACATTCAAAACAGATTAATTCTTAGAAACAACACTGACAAAACTCCCTACGAGCTATGGAAAGGAAGACCAGCAAATGTGAAGCACTTCATATTTTATGGAAGCAAATGCTACATCAAAAGAGAAGATGGTAGAATGTGAAAGTTTGAATCTTGTGTGGAAAAAGGAGTACTTGTTGGTTACTCAAGTACAAGGAAATCATACAAGTGTTACAACATGAGATTGAACAAAGTTGTGGAAAGCATCAATGTAACAATTGATTAGAAATGTAGACAAGAATTAAAAGAAGAAGAAAATGAATCAATGGAACATCTTTATGAAGAAGAAGAAGAAGATGAAAAATAAGTAGAAGGGGGATATGAAGAGGATACGACGGAAGAAAAATATTAAGTTCATCAAGTGCCTCCAAAGAAACCTAGAAGACGAGTATAAATGAATCATCCTTCTGATCAGATTATTGAAAACAAAGATGTAGGAGTTGAGTCTAGAAGAAGAATCCCTTCACCAGAACAAATGCACTTATCACTCTAATATATGATTGAACCAACGTGTGTTGAAGAGGCTAGCAAGGATGAATTTTGGAATAAGGCCATGGATGAAGAATTGGATCAAATAGAGAAAAATGACACTTGGTAATTGGTTCCAATACCAAAGGATAAGAATGTGATCGACATAAAGTGGGTATACATCAATAAATTGAATGAATATGGACATGTTACAAGGAACAAAGATAGATTGGTATGTAAAGGATATGCACAGGTTGAAGGAATGGACTTTGAAGAGACATTTGCCCAAATTTCCAGAACAGAAGAAATCCAATTTCTTTTTGCTTATGCATGCTCCAAAAATATTAAAGTGTATCAGATGGACGTAAAATCATCTTTTATGAATGCGGAACTTGAATAAGAAGTCTACATTAAACAACCAGAAGGATTTTAGTTTTCATAGAATGCAGATTATGTGGGTAAGCTAAAGAAGGCCTTGTATGGTCTAAAATAGGCTCCTAGAGCATGGTACTCTAGACTAGATAAATATCTATAGTAGGCAAGGTTCAGAAAATGAAGTGTAGACAACAACCTCTACATCAAGGTAACTCAAGATAGTATTTTATTAATTGAAGTTTATGTTGATGATATTATTTTTGGAAGTATTGATGACAAGTTAAACCAGAAATTTGCAAAGCACATGCATAATGAATTTTAAATGTCACTACTTGGAGAACTATCCTTCTTTTTGGGTCTTCAGATCCGTCAAAGAAACCAAGGAATTTGTATTTCTCAAATCAAGTGTATCAAAGAAATGCTAAAGAGGTTCGGAATTGATGATTGCAAACCAGTTATCACTCCCATGCAAACCAGTTGCAATTTGAGCAAAGACAATGATTCAAAGTCTACATATTAGAGGCAATACAAGTCAATGATTGGTAGACTACTATATGTGACAACATCTAGACCATATGTAATGCAGGAAATTGGATTGGTGGCCCAATTTCAAGAAGCACCAAAGGAATCACATGTATTAGCAGTGAAGAGGATTTTCAGATATCTCAAAGGAACAAAAGAGTTTGGATTATGGTATCCAAAAAGAAAGGATCTATCACTTATTGCCTACACAAATGTAGATTGGGAAGGTTTCATTGATGACCAACGAAGCACCAGTGGAGAAGCTTTCTACTTGGGTGAGTGTTTAGTATCATGGCTAAGAAAGAAACAATCATCAGTATCTTTATCTACAACCAAGGTAGAGTATATTGCAGCAATAACATGTTGTACACGGGTTCTATGGATGAAACAAACTCTGACAGATATAGAGATTGAGTATGATGATCCCATTCCAATCTATTGTCATAATACAACCTCCATCAGTATCTCAAATAACCCGGTGATGCACTCCAAGATGAAGAAAATTCCAATGAAGTATCACCTTCTATGGGAACAGGTTGCAGAAAAGAACATCAGAGTTGAATATGTAGGCACCAAAGAATAAGTGGCAGACATATTTACAAAACCACTTCCATGGGAATCCTTTGAGTATCTTTTCCAGATACTCAGAGTTATTTCTACTCCAAAATGAATTTTTTTGAATGCTTATCTTATATGTCTTAGATATACACGAGGAAGCACCATAAAGAGGATAGTTCAGGTTGGGATATCAGACAAGTCAGTTAGGGGGAGCAAACCCGAATGGAAAGATACCTTTTCCATTGATGACAAAGGGTGAGATATTTATCAGATTCAAAGGATAGAGGCATGGTTCTAGGGGGAGCGTTGGTCACAGAGATGCAGACATGGTTTCAGTGGGAGCATGAGTAATATGATTTTAGTATTGCATCAGAGTGTTATCATCAATGCCAAAGGGGGATATTGTTGATTAATTGGATTGGTTTTCATTGATGTCAACCCTTGAAGAAAGTCTGGTAGAGAATTATGGTAGCACAAAGGTGTGTGTAATGGACCCAATCTTTTTTGATGTATAATGGTATGATTTTTGATATATTTGTAGGTAAGAGTATTCTAGATGGATAGTACATGTCATTCCATTTCTAGTGGTATGTGGAACTTCACATAACGCCTCACGGTTTGATAGTTATGGCCTTATAAAGTTGGAGAACCCTCACATGTTGGCTTTGAGCCCCAAAAGGTCAAAGAAGTCAAAGTGCTTGCAAAGAAGAAATTATTTAAATAATAAAGTGAAGTGACAAAGTCAAAGAGGATTATTTAAATAATAAAGTGAAGTGACAAAGTCAAAGAGGATTATTTAAATAATAAAGTGAAGTGAAAAATTCAAAGAGGATTATTTAAATAATGAAGTGAAGTGACCATGTCAAAGAGGATCACTTAAATAATAAAGTGAAGTGACAAAGTCAAGGAGGATTATTTAAATAATAAAGTAAATGGAGAACTTTCTAATTATGGAAAGTGGTTATAAGAAGGTTAACCCTAAAATGAGGAAAATGGGTTAAGTAATCAAGTGGCTATTAGATATATGGACAAGTGGAAAATTGGGAAAAGTTGGATATAGGTGACTATGTGGACAAAGTGGCTATGCCAACAAAGTGGTCTAGAAGATGCTTCTAAGGAAGCAACATGAAAGTATAAATAAGAGGCAAGTGTTAGATTACTGAGAGGGGGGGTGAATCAATAATAGAGATATATAGTCTTTTTTAACCATATAATGCAACTATTATATCAATGTAGCATTATCATCCAATATTTTCAAAGTAAATAAACAATGAACAAATGAACAATCATACACATGCACATTATATCAATGATTTTACGTGGAAACCCAAAGAGGGAGAAAACCACATAATGATTTTTCTTATATGTCTTGAAGAATTACATTCATTGGAAGCACCAACTTCCTTTATTTTCTAGCTACAATTGGAAGGAATCTCCAACCCTCTATATTCTCAGTCTACAACTTGAGGGAATCTTCAACTCCCCAATTCTCCAGCTACAATCAGAAGGAGGCTACAACCCCATATGTTTTCCGGATACAACTGGAAGGTGGATACAACCACCTGTCCTTACCACGTCCAACCTCCCTAAAATATAAGTAGAAATATGGAACCATTGTCACACTATCACTGTGATATATATTGTTCTAAGCCTATACCAATCAACATGCACCAAACAACCTCTACCAATAACCTGAACCATGCATCAACCATGCATCAACTATACCTCAACCTGTAATCAAATTGTACCATAAACAAGTTCATAAACCATTTACCAACCTGTACCTCAACTTGTAATCAAACTGCAAACCTTCCTTAACTTTAACAACAACAAACTAACATTTTCATCAAACTTTACTTTAGTCTCACATAAATAGATTTGGATTAATCAACAACCCTAACTTGAAATAATCATAACTATGTACTTGTAATGAATAAAGATATGAAAATATTACACAATGTTCTTCAATGTGTTTTATGCAATTCCTCCAGGTGTCACTACTTGGAACCTCTCAGAAAATGAGTTATAGCAAAAATGGCATACCTTGTTGAATTTTGGCTTATTCTAGAGAGTGAACTTGTAGAGTGTGCCCTGCATGCAATATTTGTTGTATGGATCTGAAAATTGTACACAGAATACTATAGACTGTAATCTAACCAAAACATTTTGTCTTACTAAATTTGGATCTGTTATGAATAATTTATGACGTTTTTACCCGAAACACCTGTTTTAGACTAATTTCAGGACTAGCCAGAAACCTTGTTTTCCACAGAGTGTAACTCCAAAAATACAACGACCCACAAGAGAATATTTTTACCACAACTACTTGAATATGTTTTTTCAATGGCCTCCCAATTTCACGATCTGAATCATTCTATAAAAAACTTTATTGTGAAAATGGTGAGATGACCTGTAAATAACATACCTTGGAAACCATCATCAAAAGAATTTATTCTCCCTTGAATTTTCACCTTATTTACTTCACCTTCCCTATGAAATTTGAATTAGATATCCTTTGGTTACCTAAGTCACCTTCAGTTATTCAATATGCTCAAGTGTGCTTAAAATGAGAGAGCCTTGCCTCTTATTTATACTCTCCAAGTAGCTTCCTTAGAAGAATCTTCTAGGCCACTTTGTCCACATAGTCACCTATGTCCAACTTTGCCAAATTTTCCACTTGTCCATGTATCTAATAGACACTTGACCACTTAACCCATTTTCCTCATTTTAGGGTTAACTTTCTTATAGCCACTTTCCATAATTAGAAAGTTCTCCATTTACTTTATTATTTAAATAATCCTCCTTGACTTTGTCACTTCACTTCATTATTTAAATAATCCTCTTTGATTTTGTCATGTCACTTTATTATTTAAATAATCCTTTTTGACTTTGTCACTTCACTTTATTATTTAAATAATCATCTTTGACTTTGTCACTTCACTTTATTATTTAAATAATTTCTTCTTTGCAATCACTTTGACTTATTTGACCTTTTGGGGTTTCAAGCAAATCATATGAGGGTCCTTCAACTTCGTACGGCCATAACTCTCAAACCGTGAGGAGTTATGTGGAATTTAACATACCACCGGAAATGGCATGACATGTACTATCCATATATAATAGTATTACATACAAATATATCAAAAATCATACCATTATACATCAAACAAACTTCGGTCCATTACCCAAACCTTTTTGCTACCGGAATTCACTACTGGACTTTCTTCATGGGTTGACATCAATGACAACCAACCCAATTAATCAACAATATCCCCATTTGGAATTGATGGAAACAATTTGATGCAATACTGAAATCATATCACTCATTCTCCCCCTGGAACCATGTGTGCATCTCTGTGACCAAAAATCCCTCTAGAAGCATGCCTCTGTCCTCTACATCTGTTAAATCTGTCCCCCTTTGTCATTAATGGAAAATGTGTCTTTCATTTCGGGGTTGCTCCCCCTAACTGACCTATCTGATCTTCCAACCTGAATTGTTCACTTTATGGTGCTTCCTCATCTACATCTAAGACATAAAATATAATAATTCAAAATCATTCATTTTGGAGTAGAAATAACTTCAAGTCTTTGGCGAAGATACTCAAAGGATTCCCGTGGAAGCAGTTTTGTAAATATGTATGCCACCTGTTCTTTTGTGACCACATATTCAACTCTGATGTTATTTTCCGCAACTTGTTCCTGTAGAAATTGATACTTGATTGGAATGTGCTTCATCCTGGAGTGCATCATTGGGTTCTTTGAGATATGGATGGTGCTTGTATTATGACAATAGAATGGAATCGGCTCATCATACTCAACGTGTATATATGTCATAGTTTTTTTCGTCCATAGAATCTGTGTACAACATGTTGTTGTTTCAATATACTTGGCCTCGGATGTAGATAACGATATTGATGATTTTTTATTACTTATCCATGATACTAAACACTCACCCAAGTAGAACATTGCTCCACTGGTGCTCCGTCGATCATCAATGCAACCTGCCCAATCTGCATCTATGTAGGCAATAAGTGATAGATCCTTTCCTTTTGGATACCATAATCCAATCTCTTTAGTTCCTTTGATATATCTGAAAATCCTCTTCACTACTAATACATGTGATTCCTTTGGTGTTGCTTGAAATCGTGCCACCTGTCCAACTGCATGCAATACATCTGGACTGGATGTTGTCACATAGAGTAGGCTACCATTCATTGACCTATATTGCCTCTGATATGTAGAATTTGAATCATCATCTTTTCTTGTAGCACCCATCCAGGATGTTAGACAATCAATCACCTATTAAATACATATGCAATAAAAACTTTGTTTTAACATAATTTCATTGATTTTCATTTCCACAACTCTTTTATATTTTCTCAATGATAAATGTTA
Source organism: Picea engelmannii (assembly GCA_009831015.1). NCBI lineage: Eukaryota > Viridiplantae > Streptophyta > Pinopsida > Pinales > Pinaceae > Picea > Picea engelmannii. The sequence goes on along the minus strand of ML790324.1, from coordinate 103,844 downwards.
ATAATATGATGAATTCAGTAATATGTTAACTCTAATATTTAAAACTTAAAGTAAAAGTATAAAAAAAACCACTAAAACATAACTCCTCCATGGTTTGTTGAAGCTCATAAGTTGCAATGTAGTTCTTCTAGTAGTCTTAGAGTGCTTCCAAGCATCAATTTCTCATTTCCTTTTCCCACTTTCCTAGAGGGAAACAACAGAATCCTCCCAGCCAACTAGGAGCCTAGCCGGCTTCCTAGATCCAAGAAACATTCCAATTTCTTGGCCCTTCCTGCCCATGACTCCAAGAGAAACAAAGCACATATGCTCTAAGAAGACTATCACAAGAATTATATCTTCCAAGAATTTCACAACCTCTCATTATGCTCAAACCTCTCAATCCTCCCTTCCTCACCACTTCTCCTCCCTATTTATGAAGTTTCCATACACCCTTCCCAAGTCTCCTCAACCACCCTCATTATTATCCATCAACCTCCCTTATCTAGATTTTGGGGAAAATATTAAAACAAAGCTAAAATATAAATGACTTCCATTAAACAACAATAAATCAAATGCAAAGTCTTTCTTCTCATGCTAGCTAATAAATGCAATTTGACAATTTCCCCCAAAATGTACATGAAAACCCACCATCCTGCTTTAATTCATCATACCAACCATCAATCAAAGTCAAAGAAAGTATTTAATTCTTCTAGATATTTTATATGCAATATAATTTACATAATCAATAAACATTCAATTAAATAGTTAATAATCTACTTAAATAATTAATAAATTAATTAATTGTACTAGTGTACATGTGTAGGGTATGTGTGCGTAGCTAGCGGACACATATTTCATGCATGTACTAACAATAAAAAACCATTGCCTCTAGTGCATAGTTCCTACATGATCACACCAAGACATGTAGGACAACATATCAAGTAATGCATCATTTAATAATCTTCACAAACAAAATTACACCAATTCATCAATAACTCATTATCACACTTAAAATATCAATAGGAAATCAAAAGAGGGTTTTAAACATGGTAGGAACCAAGTGAGTAAACAATAGTTGCATCTCTAATTCCCAATCAATATTCTCAACTAACATCAAAGCATTCTTCCTTCCTAACTTACTTTCATCTTCCACCCTATCCTTTCCTTGTTGGACTAAGCTAGAGTGTCAACTATATTGAACTAACTCCAGATAGAACTCCTAAGTGGAAGTGTCATACATCTTGACCAAGCTTCCCCAACAGGAAACTAGTAGTCACCATCACACATCTAGGGGAGCGTGACTTCACACAACCCTCCCACAATTATAGGTTTCAGAGGAGACACGGTGGTAAATACCACCACCCCTCCTAATAAAACTAGAGTCAACACCCTATATTGAGCCATATTGTGAAAATATTGTTCCTAGAGTCACGTCATCAAACAACCACTCTGGGCAAGTACTGCACACTGTCAAACTCACACTTACCATAGATTATAGAAATATTTTGAATCATAAATTAAATAACAAGTACAATTTATAGGATACATTGTATACTTTATGTCTATGAAATCTAAGTTACCGCAACAATAGAGTCATTTGGCTATCACATAACTCATCAACCTGTAGGTTAGTTCACCAATAATTCATATCCATGCATACACATCATATTTTCATATAAGGATCCATATCTGTATTGACATTCAATTAAGAAACGCATGCCTATTTTTAACATGCCTGGCATTTGTTATGCATTCACAATAGAACAATGTACCAAAATTCCATATTTAAATTTGCATGTTTGAACATTCTCATAACTATCATAATTATTAACATATAACAATAAAAATAACATTATGCAACACACAAATAGGTCCAAATATACACATCTCAAATGTCTATGTCAATATAACTAAGTCCAAATAGTTACTAATCAATGAATTACCAAGATGAATAAAATCAAAGTTCTAATTGTCTACGGTCAAAATATGGGGCGTTACATTGCTCAACTTGCAACTGGTTTTCATGGGAGTGATAATTGGTTTGCAATATTCCATTCCGAACCTCTTTAGAATTTACCTGATATACTTGGTTTGAGAAATAAAAATTCCTTGGTTTCTTTGACATATCTGAAGAACCAGAAAGAAGGATAGTTCTCCAAGTAATGACATATCAAATTCATTTTCCATGTCCTTTGAAAATTTCTGGCTTAACCTGTCATCAGTACTTCAAAAAATAATATCATCAACATAATATTCAATTAATAAAATACTATCTTGAGTTACCTTGATGTAGAGGTTGTTGTCTTCACTTCCTTTTCTGAACCCTACCTGTTGTAAATATTTATCCAGTCTAGAGTAACATGCTCTAGGAGCCTGTTTTAGACCATATAAGGTCTTCCTTAATTTACACACATAATATGCATTCTCTGACAACTGAAATCCTTATGGTTGTTCAATGTAGACTTCTTCTTCAAGTTCCCCATTCATAAAAGTTGATTTTACGTCCATCTGATACACTTTAATATTTTTTGAGCATACATAAGCTAAAATAAATTGGATTGCTTCCATTCTAGCAACTGGGGAAATTTTCTCTTCAAAGTCATTTCCTTAAACCTATGCATATCCTTTACATACCAATATAGATTTTTTCCTTGTAATTTGTCCATATTCATTCAATTTATTCTTGTATACCCACTTTGTCTCGATCACATTCTTATCCTTTGGTCTTGGAACCAATTCTCAAGTGTCATTTTTCTCTATTTGATCCAATTCTTCATCCATGGCCTTATTCCAAAATTCATCTTTGTTGGCCTCTCCAAAATAGGTTATTTCAATCGTAGATGAGAGTGCTAGGTGCATTTTTTCTGGTGAACGGATTCCTCTTCTAGTCTCAACTCCTGCATCTTTGTTTATGATAATATGATCTGAAGGATGATTCTTCTGTACTCATCTACTAGGTGTCTTTGGAGGCACTTATTGAAATTTATCTTCTTCTTCTATCTGATCCTCTTCATCTTCCCCTTCTACTTATTTTTCATCTTTTGCTTCTTCTTCGTAAAGTTGTTCCATTGATTCATTGTCTTCTTCCTTTAATTCTTGTCTACCTGTTTCATCAATTGTTATGTTTATGTTTTCCACAACTTTGTTCAATCTCAAGTTGTAACACTTGCATGCTTTCCTTGTACTTCAGTAACCAACAAGTACTCATTTGTCTACACGAGAGTCAAATTTTTCCATTCTGCCATCTTCTCTTTTGATGTAGCATTTGCTTCCAAAAAATATGAAGTGATTCGCATTTGTTGGTCTTCCTTTCCATAGCGCATAGGGAGTTTTGTCAGTGTTGTTTCTGAGCATTACTTTTTTTTTTAATGTGAATTTTTTTATGCATTGCCTATGTCTGAAAGATATCTATCAATTTGGAATCCATTAGCATTGTTCAAGCAATTACATGTATTGGCATGTTCTTTCTTTCAACAACTCCATTTTGTTGAGGTGTCCTAGCAATGGATAATTGTCTTTTATTCCATGCCTACTGTAGTAGTCCATAAATTCATTTGAAGTGAAATATCCTCCATTATCATATCTCAAGCATTTGATTTTTGAATCCATTTCATTTTCAACCATTTCCTTGTAGAACTTCAAGTTTTCAAAATCTTCTGACTTATTCCTGAGAAAGAAAACTGCAGTGATTCTTGTATAATCATCAACTAATAAAATAAAGTATTTCTCACCTTTTAAACCCTTTGTTGTATTTGGTCGAACTAGATCAGTATGCACAAATTCTATTGGTATTTTCGTTGAATATTCTTTTGATTTAAACACATTCTTTGTTTTCTTTCCTTGTTGACAATGCTTGCATAAAGTGTTGGTTGGTTTCTTGATCTGGGGAATTTCTCTAACTACTTCCCTTTTGTTGACTTTGGAAAGGTTATCAAAATGTATGTGACCCATTCTTCTATGCCATATCCAACTTTCATCTTCCTTTCCTAGGCAACACTTTTCATTTCCAATTTCACTTAATACATATGTGTTTCGTGAAGTTTTTGCAGCTGTTGCAATCAATTTTCCTGAACCTTCTTTTCTTATCTCGCACTTTTTTGAATCGAAAGTAAATTTATGAACTTGGTCACACTTAGAATATTATGTTTCATATCTTCTACTAGTAGAACATTTTCTACCTTGGTATTCTTCTTCCCAATTCTAGTTGTGCCTTTTCCAATGATTTTAGTTGAATCATCATTTTCGAAGGAGACTGATCCATCTCTTTCCTTTCTTAATGTAAGAAACTTGTCTCTATCACATGTCATGTGTTTTGAATAGCCACTGTCAACATACCAACCACGTGTCTTCTACTTATCTTGTAGAGTGAGTGTGCATTCTTCATTGCTATATTGATTATTCTTTCTTATCCATGTCCTTTTTTGAGGTTCATCTCTATGATTGTTGTTGTTCTATTGTGTTTCTCTAGGAGGGATTTTCATTCTACAATCTTTGGCCATGTGTCCAAAGTTATTACATTTGTATCATTCCACTTCAGTTCTCCAAGATTCAAACCTGTTGTAACTTCTTCTTTGTGTTTCACTAGGCCATCTTGGATAACCCTTTTGTGTATGACTTTCAAAGTTTTTTATGTTCCTATTGTTAGCTCTGCAATTCACAGCTTTATGTCCAAAATTATTACATTCATAACATAAACCAAAAAATATAGTTTGATACCTGGGAGTTGAAGATCTTATGAAAGGAGGTACTCTTATGAATTATTCTTCTTCTTGAGGCCTATTTGGTCCTGTCGGTCATTGATTCTGAAATATGAATCTTCTCAATGGAGGAGTGTCCCTATAATTTTGTTTGTAAACCTTCCTATCCCCTTTGATGGTTTTTGCATAGCTTTTTGTATATGTTTCTTGTTATGTTGTTTTGGAGCTTGATCCATTTTTTGTCTGATTGTATCCAAGTCTGGACTTGTCATGATGAGTTTTTTCACTATTGATAATGTCATTCAAAACTTTTTATTTTTTCTGCATATTTTTCTTTTGAAGATCCTTTCTTAATGTGACAATTTCTTCTTCCAAATTTCCAATGATCACGTCTCTTCCTTCTAGTTGTTCTTTGAGTGATTCTTCAATTATTTTATCTTCTTCAATTTGAACCTTTCAATTTGTGATCATTTTTTCTAGTTCCTTGGTGTCTTCTTTCTTGTCTATTTCCTCTTGCAGTTTCTTTTTCTTCTTCTTTTCTCTTCTGATAACTTCTATGGCACACAACAATTCTTCTCAGTAGTAAAGTTCTTCCTCTTCATATTATTTTTTAGAGTATTCTTTATTAGATTCTTCTACTTCCATGAATAGAACTCTTTCTGTCTCACTGTCACTGACTTCATCTTCATCTGATGATGAGATGTCTTCTTTGGTGCATAAGTTTTTCTTGAAAACTTTCTTTGTGGTTATTTTTCCTTTATATGTTTGTTTTCTATTTGTGTAAACTTCATCATTTATATTTTTCTTATGAGGACACTTATTAGCAAAATGACCAATACCTTCACAATTAAAACAAATCAAAGGAAGATTACCCCTATTGAGTAAGGTTGTTTGTCATTGATGTCAACCCTTCAAGAAAGTCTGGTAGCACAAAGGTTTGGGTAATGGACCCAAGTTTGTTAGATGTAAAGATGACTCATTATTGTCTTGTCATGGTTAATAAGAAGTAAAAATGGATGAAATCCAAAGTGGTCCCCTTATGATGAAATCCCTCATGGGAAGACGCTTTGTGGATTGAGTTATCCTAGAAGTATGAATAGAGAAACCATGCTTAATTGTGGAATAATGAGATGAAGGTCAATGAATTTGTCAGTGAAACTATCCTAGATGGATAGTTCTTGTCATTCCATTTTTGGTGGTATTTGGAATGTCACATAACTCCTCATGGTTATAGATTTATGGACATATGAATTTGGAGAACCCTCATGAGTCATATAGAAGCCCCTAAAAGTCAAAGTGTTTGCAAAAGAAATTATTTTAAATGGAGAAATCCCTAAAATAAGGAAAGTGTAATGCTACATGAAAGTATAAATAAGAGGCAAGGCTCTCTCATAAAATCACACTTGAACATATTAAATATATTTTGTTGTGTGAGGCTTATTGCAACTACTCATTGATACATCTGAAGTTGCGAAAGTCTGAGGTAGTATGAAGGGTTGAAGGCGAAATTCTTGGAATTACAACGAATACTAAAAAACCCTATTTTTTGAGGTGTACGCAGGCTAACTATGTATAGGGTGCGTGCATATTGAGGCGTACATGGGCTGACAATGTATAGGGTGTATACATGTTGCTAAATCCATGAAACTTGAGAAGATGAAGATGCAGAGGTCCTAAATTCTGAGATCAAGCTCCCTGGAAGGTCTACAGTGATCAGATACATCATATCTATCCATTGATTCAAAATGTATGTCTTATTTCTATGAATAATTGGATTTTGATGTATGTATGAGAAATGGTTATGGATATTTGAGGATTCTCCCTAGAGATACTAGTGGTTGCATGGGATCTTCCGCATAAGTTAGATCTACAAAAATGCAATGGTGATATATTTATCATTGATGCTTCTTGTTGATGCACATCTTGTATTTTTTGGCATATGGCTAAGGGTTTTTGTGGTACATGGTTGAGAGCTTGTATTTGTCAAGTGGTTGATGTATTGAGAGGTTGAATATTAGAAAGGGTTTGATGACTAGATCATGTAAGGGTTATTATAGTTGTTCATGATTACACACACCTATATGGCACATGAATAGAGAGAGAGATGTGTGATTTGTGTAAAGGTTATGTATGAGGATGCATGCACATGGTACAATTACATTCTGGATATAATGACAGGTTACAGATCTATGTGAAAGAATTTACATAGGGTTAGAAGTTTTCAAGAGAAAGGAAACCCTAGTTTTTCAAAAGGCATAAGAAGGCTGCATAACATTTTGGTCGCGTACATACGCAAGATGCATAATAGATAGTGCATGTAAATACACATGCTGCAACACTACAGGTTGTGTACATGTTGTATTTTTGTTGATATATGTTCAGTTCAGGTACAAATTGATTACAAGCCAGTTGTACAGTTTGGATATAGGTCAATGGTATTTGTTTATACAGTTGTACAGTGGTAAATATCATAGTGATAGTGTGATAGTGGTTCCATCATTCTACGTATACATCAGTGTGGTTGTACGGGGCAAGGATGGGTGGTTGTATCCACCTTCCGGTTGTAGCCAGAGAACATAAGGGGTTGTAGCCTCCTTCTGGTTGTAGCTAGAGAATTGGGGAGTTGGACCTTCCCTTAGGTTGTAGCCTAAGAAACTAGGGGGTTGGAGCCTCCTTTCAGTTGCATCTGGAAAACAAAGGAAGTTGGTGCTTCCAATGAATGTAATTCTTCAAGACATATAAGAAAAATCATTATGTGGTTTTCTCCCTCTTTGGGTTTTCACGTAAAACACTGGTGTACTATGTATGTGTATGATTGTTCATTTTTTCATTGCTTATTTACTCTGGAATTATTGGATGATAATGCTACATTGACATAACACTTGGATTATATGGTTAAAAAGGATTAAATTTCTCTATTATTGATTCACCCCCCTCTTAGTAATCCAACAATTGGTATCAGAGCGGGTTCCTTTAGAAATCCGTTTAACCACTGAAATGTAGATCATGTAGAGTAACAACATGTATAAAAATGGAATACCATAGTTTGATGGATAGAAGTATGCATTTTGGAGCATAAGGATGAAAACATATATACAGGCACAAGGATTTGAAATTTGGTAATCAATTGTAGATGGATACACAACACCAACAATTCCGTCGACAAATGACAAAGCAATTAAACTTGATCAGAATAGTTCCAAATCTACAAATGCACTTTTGAATGGTCTTGGAGAATCGATATTCACCAAAGTTGCACATTGTAAATCTGCTAAAGAGATTTGGAAAAAACTTCAAAACATTTATGAAGGAGATTCAAAAATCAAAGAAGCAAAGCTTCAAACTTACAGAGGTCATTTCGAACAACTAAAGATGAAGGAAGATGATAATATTGTAGCTTACTTCTTGCAAGTTGATGAAACAGTAAATGCAATCATGGGATTGGGAGAAGAAATCAAAGAATCGACAATTGTTCAAAAGGTATTGAAACCTCTTCCTATGAGATTTTATCCTAAGATATCAGCACTAGAAGAAAGAGAAGATCTGAACTCAATAACCATGGATGAAATACATGGAATCTTCACAGCATATGAAATGAGAATTGAACAAGAAAATTCATATGTAAAAGAAGCAACCTTAAAAGCATCCAAAAGATCAAATAAAAAGGGAAAGCAACAAAAAAATAACATAGCAGCAATAGTGACATCTTGGAAGATGATAAAGAAGTGGCCAACTTTGTCAAAAGACTAAACAAGGGAACCGACGGTAGGTATAGAGGTAAGATTCCTTTAATTTTTTTAAGTGTGATGGTATTGGTCATTTTGCTAACAAATGTCCTCATAAAAAAAAGAGAAATGATGAAGGTGACTCAAAAAGAAAACAAACATATAAAGGTAAAAGAACCACAAAGAACATTTTCAATAAAATCTTATGCACCAAAGAAGACATATCATCATAAGATGAAGATGAAGTCAGTGACAATGAGACATAAAGATTTCTATTCATGGTAGTAAAAGACTCTAATAAAGAAGACTTTGAAGTAGAATATGAAGAAGTCGAAGAATAAATTGAAGAGGAAGAAGTTGACTACCAAGAGGAATTGATGAGTGCCATAGAGTTTATCAGAAGACAAAAGAGGAAAAACAAGAATCTACAAGTGGAACTAGACAAAAAAGAAGATGTTACAAGGGGAAAACTCTCTATGGCCAAGGGTAAACCACAACAGAAAGGTATGACTGCAGAAATCAACTCAATTCCAACATATGCTATATATACTAATGTGCAATACAAGAAAGAGGCCTACCTTGATCCAACGTTTGATGATGTTCCATCGTTGATCACTTTGACCCAAATCTTTATACCTGCAAGAAGTTCTCAACAAACAAGCAAAGCAAGTATATATTGATGCTATAAAAGAGATTAGCACATCAGATAGCATAATCCATTAATAAACATTACAAACATGCCCATGGATAATAATCATATATTTTCAAGATACTAATAGGACGGGAAAGGAGTATTTCTATTAATAATTGATCAGTAGAAGTGTTAACATTACAGACTTCTATGTCGGCACGGTTCGAAACCAAGAAACCAAGTTCCTTCCAACTGGGTCTCCACCACTTCAATTGTAATGTCCCCACTTTGGGACATCATCATATTGCAGAGATTTATGATGACTAGAGTAGCCAGATGGATGCTATAGCGAGTACAAGGATATTTGAGAGGCATTGTGGGGTCCAACTTGCATTGATGATCATATTCCATCATTATGAGCCATTCCGCACATGTTGGCTTTGGTTTTGTTGCATTCCGACGATTTTTGTGATTTTGACTATTTTGAGCCATAAGTCAATGGAATTCACTGAAGAGGTCATTTTGGGCACATTACTTGGAGGAACCTCTCAGTGTAATAGCTCATTAGAATAGGGAGAAAGAACACTACAGGATGGGATGGATAGAAGTGACTTTCAGTGGCTAGGGAAGCCACAAGGAGAGATAAGGAGCTTCTCAAAGGTAAAAAGGTTAATTAATTAATTAAAGTGATTTAATTAATTAATTAAATATTAATAAAATGAAAGTCACTTTGGAGGGACAAGGTGAGCCAAAAGTATAGAGTAAAGGCAAGGGCATCTTCTCATCCATTCATGTATGATCTTATTTTGATATCTGGCTTTAGCTAGTGAGCCCATCTCTTGGGGGTTTTGAGGGTTTTGACATAACAAACCCTAGAGGACGATTCAATGGTGAAAGATTCCACCTATCTTGTCCCAAGATTGGTCTTGGAGATGAAATACTCTCCCACACCATTCTAGTTCTATATATACTTAGTTGCAGGAGGATTCTACATCAGTTTCATGTGCAAATAGAGAGAGTGTTATCACTGAAATTTCGTCCGCACGTGGTGACAAGAACTCTGCATCGTCAAAACAGAAAATAAGTCATTCATGGCACAAGGTTAATTCCACAGCACAGAAAAAGGGTCAAAACTATACAAAATGGCCAAAATTGCAAGGCGCTTTACATCCTCTAGGCGCGCGCGTATGCGCGTAACAACTTCGTACAAGGCACGGCTGTTTGGCGAAAAACCCGCGCGCCTGCTAAACGACGCATTTATTGAAACTGGTCGTCTTCCCAACCACTAATGGATCGGCTCCCAAGTCGATTTGACACCAAATCCGAGCTCAATCCTCATGGTGGGCTGGTCAAAGACCTAATTGTGCCCTAAAAGAGCCCCTTTTCACATTCAAAAGAGGCCACATAATAACCCAATGCTTGGCTATAAAAAGCCATGAATGACCACCATTTTCTCAAGGAATTCTTCATACTGTTATGCTACTGAGATTGCTAAAGACTCATTCTTTGGCAACAAACATTGTAGGCTGCATTTCATAAGCTATTCACCCCTCACTTGAGTGAACAAGCTTGGAGTTCTTTCACCCATATTTTCATCTTTTCATTGTAAAGGAGAGCAAGCTTTGAGGGCCTCAAGAGCCTTCCATTGGAGAAAGAAGGGACCCAAGTCCCCTTTTTTCTTTGTGTGTCTTTGGATTTCATCAATAGATCAACTTATACATTGGTGATATTGGTCCATTTGTCTCTATTTTTCATTTTCTCATATGCTTTTAGTTTTTATTTGTTTTAGTTTAATTTTTGTTAATAGCTTTGTTGTTTTTCTTTCTAACCTTTTACCTTACAACTGTCATGCATAGCAGAGCCCAACTGGGCATGTAAGCACTCATAATTTGCTCACACAGTGACGAATTGGGTGCAAACAGATTGGCGACTCCACTGGGGAGAAGGTATAAATTCCTCCCTCATTTGGGCTTTATTTGCTTTCCTTTTGATTTTATTAACTTCCAGGTTCACAAACCGGCCTCAGCTGACCTGCTTAGCAGTCAAATCACCAGAAATTGGAGAGAAATCCATCCGTATTTTTCTTCTCGGACTTTTGACTCAGGCGCGCGGGTATTTCACCCCACAGGAACGCGTCGGGCGCACATGCGCTTTTTGCTTCAGTTCTGTCAGTGCGTAGGCGCCATATCCGCCTTTTTCCACACAGTAGGCCACGCATTTGAACTGAAATTTGACATTGTAAGCTCTTGGATGTGGGGAAAACTCATTTTCCTTCTCAAGAATGATGATATGCATGCTCTAAACACTGCACCACTTAGACCCCTCAACTTATAAAGGGGATAATCAAGCAAACATAGGCACTTAGGTGGATAAAAATCATTTTCCCTTATTTTGCTTTTTGCCACGTGGATGGCTTGCTTTGGTTTACAAATTTAAGTTGAACATCAATTCTAATCACATCTAAGCTCACATTTTGGGACTAGAAATTGCAAGTAACAATCTTGAGTATTCTCTTCTCTTGCGCCATTGAGCAATCTTGAGAACCAGAAAGGGTTTGCGAAAACGATCTCATCTCCCTTAACAAAAATTCAAAAACTTTTAGGAGAGGACAAAGGCTCTTTTTGAGACCCCTCTTAGCTTCATTTTTTCAAACACATTCTTGTAATGGGCCCACACATGCCCACATATTCAATCTAGGCTAGTTTCATGCTTTTCTAGATTAACTCACACATAGGGAGATAAAGGATAGTAACGGACCACAATGTCCACATGCTAGTTTCCTAGGGCTTTTAAAATTCCGCA
>ML790324.1:41990-55878 GCA_009831015.1 Picea engelmannii | reverse complement strand
TTTCGTAACTTGCAACTAGATATTTTTCTCTCATTTCATACCTTTATTTAAAAATCATACAGTTACGGGAAAGGGCCTTTTTGTTTGTAGTCTTATTTCATTCCTCATACGAAGATTTCTCTTGTTTTGACCGAATTGAATCATCCATTAAAATCTCATGTTAAACCATTCCCATACCCTTACTGTTCCTCAATGACTTTGCCCACGGTAATTCAACCTAATATTCAACTCGGGATATCTGATCAAACTAATATTGCGTTAAGTCTTTTCAACACGACCCTTAGAACTGCTAGTACCCGGGAAGAAGTAGAACGTTCATGGGTGGCCATTGAACAAGATATCACAACTCAGGAACAGTTGGAAGCCAGACAACGTGAACGCAGAAACCTCCATTAGCTTCCCACACCGAAGGTTAATGAAATCATTTATGAACCATTACTATACTTTCGGATGCCTTGACACTGTACTTTAAGCCTTAGTACAGACTCAGGAACAACAGGAGAGAGTGTCTATGATGAGGACTGACTACCAGTAGTTATTGACAGACAGGGACTACCTATTGGGGATTAGTGAGTTGTATCATAGGGCCTTGAGGGGGCATGAGTTGGAGGTAGACCAACTCACTCAGGAGTGGCAGAGCACTCAAGGATTCTTGAGGGGCACACAGACAACCCTTCAAGAATCAAAGTTTAGATTAGATGAGTCTCTTGAGGATATCCATCAAAGATCCACTTCATCCGTCTTAGTGGACACCCAGATGTATCAGTTGGTCACGTTGATATAGGATGTTGATGATCTAGCAGAGGAGCACCAGTTGATGGGGGACACTTCCATTTCTATCTTGGGAGTGGTTGACCTCCATGTAGAGGTTGATCCAGCAACACACCCAGGATCTATGATGCGGCATGAGTCTACTGGAGATTAAATGAGTATGTCGGAGCATACAGTGATGAGTGATAGATCACAGAGACATGCCAAGATGTATGATGAGATTCAGAGGGGTATAGTTCCTTGCAGGGAGGAGACACACCTAGGGGAGTATGCATATGTCACTCATTTGCAACAACACATAATTGTGGGGGATCACCTTCACCATATTAGTAGTTGCATGGGAGATGAGAGATGGAAGTTGGTTGAGCAGTAGTTGGAGGAGTTACTTCCGATTGTACTGGATGGTTGGGATTCGGTAGTGACCACAGGAGAGTACTTATCATGGATACCGATGGATGAGCTTCTGGTTGAATCCTTGGGATTGACCAAAACATGTGACACCTTCCAGTCCTACATTCAGCTGCAGATAGGTCGATTATCCTTCTTCGAAACATTTATCATTGACAGCAGCATGAGGATAGTAGGTGAGAATAGAGGGCTCCTGACAGTGATCAGTCTCACACAGGGGCAGTTAGAGGATATTGGAAGTGATAAACTTCCAACTTTACCATGGGATTTGGGTGTTCATTTGGCTAGCAGCATGTCTGACTACATGGTGACCTAGGTTGCACCAAAGAGCCACACACTCCACCTTGATTCAGGTTGGAGTGGGTCTGCAGGTACTTGTCCTATGGGGAGAGACTACTTCTTCCATTTGATCATCAGGATAGGGCATGGAAATGTTTGGACAGGTACTTCTTTTAAAGAGGTGTCTACATTGATACAGTTTCTAGACAATAGGTCCAATGGTCATAGGTATTTTAGCTGGACGACCCAGGAGAGGAGGGTTCAGGATATATGCAAGGGGAAAACAGTCATGGTCAGAGTAGTGCAGGGTTAGCATGAGGATATTGTACAAAGGTTAGCATGGGACCCAGGGATTGCATAATTGAGCAGTTCATTGATCGACAGGGGAGAGTGGACCATTACAGGGGAAAGTTATTCTAACTTTCCATTGAGCTTCAGTATAGAGAGGAGTGCATTGCTTACAGGTGTCTCACGGAGGTCTTGCAGCACCTCGTTCATGCGTCAGTATTTGCAGTTGATGCAGGTTGTGTGGATCTTGGTAGAGATTTGGAGGATGGACTCATTCTAAAATGAGGCCATGGGTCATGTGCAGGAGGTTCACAGGGTTGATATCTTTAAGGACTATGCTTTGCAGAGTATTGCAGTTCACTTCCTGTTATGGGATCCAGGCGATGGAGTGTACTATTGTTCATCCGTGGATGGATTCTACTATGTATCCCACAGGTGGACATGGGATCCTGGTATTTTATTTGAGATGATTTGGTTATTTCTTGAGGACAAGCAATTTTCTAGCAGGGAGGACTATAATGTCCCCACTTTGGGACATCATCATAATGCAGAGATTTATGATGACCAGAGTAGCCAGATGGATGCTATAGCAATTACAAGGGTATTTGAAAGGCATTCTGGGGTCCATATTGCATTGATGATCATATTCCAGTATTATGAGCCATTCTGCACAGGTTGGCTTTGGTTTCTTTGCATTCCGATGATTTCCATGATTTTGACTATTTTGAGCCATAAGTCAATGGAATTCACTGAAGAGGTCATTTTGGGCACATTACTTGGAGAAAACTCTCAGTGTAATAGCTCATTGGAATAGGGAGAAGCAACACTATAGGATGGGATGGCTAGAAGTGACTTTCAGTGGCCAGGGAAGCCACAAGGAGAGATAAGGAGCTTCTCAAAGGTAAAAAGGTTAATTAATTAATTAAAATGATTTAATTAATTAATTAAATATTAATAAAATGAAAGTCACTTTGGAGGGACAAGGTGATCCAAAAGTATAAAGGAAAGGCAAGGGTCTCTTCTCATGCATTCATGCATGATCTTATTTTGATACCTGACTTTAGCTAGTGAGCCCATCTCTTGGGGGTTTTGAGGGTTTTGACATAACAAACCCTAGAGGACGATTCGGTGGTGAAAGATTCCACTTATCTTGTCCCAAGCTTGGTCTCGGAGATGCAATACTCTCCCACACCATTCTAGTTCCAGATCTACTCAGTTGCACGAGGATTCTACATCAGTTTCATGTGCAGATAGAGAGAGGGCACACCAATTGAGGGATTCCAGCAAGAGGGGCACACCATCTTTGGAGAGAGATTCGTTGTAGGAGATTGGCAGGGCCATTGATGATTCTATCACTTGGGTTTTCATTGTAGGGCCTTGGACATCAAATCTAGTGCTTTCTGAGATTGTTTTATGTCTTAGATTATTTCTTGAGCAGTGGGGCGAATTGAAGAGGAGGGCGTTTTTAAAATCTAGATCTAGTCTGTTTGGAGGGGTTACACTTCAGATCTGACCCTGAGACTTCACCTAGTGACTTGCAGTGTCCCGATCTATATTTCTAGTGATTTTCAGAGCATTTGGAGACCTCCTTCAGTAGGGCCGAATTATCTAGGGTTTCAGTCATCCAGTGGGGTGCACCATTCAGTGGAGAATTTCAGATCTATAGAAATTGAGATGGATCTTGGAGATTCGGTTACCTGGGTTATTCTTACCATCACCCGATCTATCAGTTGGCATATTTCTTAGGGTGATTGGACACTTTTGGCAGCAGGGCCAAGTTATTGAGGGTTTCAGCCTTCTATTGGAGCATGTCATTCTTCATCTAGAGAGTTTGGCATTCAAATCTGCTTGTATTGAGCTTCATTTCTTATTCATCCTTTGGAGGCATCTTTTGTATTAGCGGGAGCATTTTGTAGCAGCTCATACTTGTTATCCATTGTCTATCATATTGTCCATCTGTTGAGCATTTCAGATCGGCATCTCCATTGTAGTAGGTTCTTCTATTTTATGAATAAAGAAGATTTGATATTTTTTGGCTTGTCTATCTTATTGCATATGGTTGAGGTATGTTCCATGGTTATCTCTTTCTATTATTTGCTACATACACACATATAAACACATCTAAACAAGTAGATCAACAAACTGTTTGACGAAATACCTCACTCAGAATTTTTTTTTAAAAGACACCAAAATAGTGATGATCCTTGCATAATGGTTTGGGATCATTACATAAATCCTCCACCAAAGGCAAGCTCATGATAAAGAGGCAAAGAGGTCCTCTCAACAATAAGGGAAGATATTGGGGGTTGAACAGTGTCTTCAGACTTGAGGGACAAAGGGATGCAGACTCAATATGAAGTAATTTCTCCAGAGTAAATTTGCTCTCAAAGTTGAATGCTTTCTCCTCTTTTCAATATCTTGAAATTGTGCTCTTATAACCTTCATAATGCAACTGAAGGGCGGAGTCAGAACATTTCCAGTATATGGAAGGCCAAGGATCAGAGATATCCTATCGTGACATGGAAACCGGACCTCATTTTGTATTTTCTGGCACAAATTCTGATATACACAAGCTGTAGTGGAGAAGCAAGCGTATACGCATCTTGTATAACTAATAGGGAGCATATATGTGGAAAAATGTATGTTTTAGCTCTGTATTCATCAAAAATGGATGATAAGTCTGCATAGGGAGATGGAAAAATGCCTTCTGTGCAAGATAGAAATGGTGAGGAAAATCTTTGTTATAACCCTAATTTGCACCAGACATGCTTACCTGCCATTAGGCCATCTCAGATTCCTTTTTTTCCAAAACACTACTGAACAACTCTTCTTAAAAATACCTTTTTTAAAGGCCCACACACCCTGCTCCACTACAACCTATGTGTATCTATATTGTCCATGCTAGCTGACCCACTACAGCCCGCATGGACCTACAGAAGCATGAAAAGGGAAAGTTGTGGATGGAACACACAGCTTTGGGTAAGGTAACTAAACCTTTAGGACATGCATGGACGGTCATTCGACAAAATACCTAGCTCCTTCTAGCCTATAAAAGAAGGGGTAAGGATCCCATTTGAAAGGAGGAAAAATATAGTAAAGAAACTCTACCCTAATTTGTATTCCCCTTTGCCCAAAATTCTACAACCATTTTGTGATTTCAACGAAGAAGAGAAGCAAGTGTGTTAGCAGTTGGTGCACAGTAAAAGAGGACCCCAGGACCAAATTCATGGAGCAATGGTCATCTTCATCATTGTATTTTTCTTTAGTGAAGTTAATATTAAAGAAGTACTTTTCCCATCCCACCATATGAGATTGTCATTATTTATCACGTACATGTTGATTAAATCTCTAACCCATCAATTTGTAGATCAAATGCATGTGAAGTTCTTTGTTTGTCTTTGTGAATGCAGGTCAGCCTTAGGAGGAGAGTTGAAGTCAAAGAGTGACCAAGTGTGAAGAGGGATCAATATCAAACATTGAAAATAAGGTATTCTCACTTTATCTTCTTAACTGTGTATTTGTTTAAGAATAATGGGGATTAGGTCTGGGATGATGGTAGAAAGTAGGAATCTTTAGGTCTTTTCTACATGCATGATAAAACCCTAAGTGCTACTCCGTAGGGGGATTTCCCACTCACAACAGAATTGGTGACCATACTGGGGATCTCTAGGGTTTTCTGGGAGTCTTTTTTGGGTATTTTTAAAAATTGGTTTCATTACTTATTTTTAGAGTTTCTGTAAAAGTCTGAGCTAGCAGGGATTTTGGTCTTCCTTACCAGTATTCCCTTATTTCTTTTCTTGACTACATTCTCATTTCGGTAATTCACAGAGGTACACACAGCCTATATAAGGCCTGCATGCATGTACATGCGCCCAATCTTCACATAGCCCTCATAGACATGGTAGTTGATGAAGTAACAGTATCATGGCTAGGTTCATAAAATTTGTATTAGAGAGGCACTCATCCTCTCCCCTTTCAGAAGTGAGCCTTCTAAGGGTTTTTTTGGAACTCATTCTAGTCTCTATTTTTTGTAGTTTGTAGCTTAGGTTTCGCCTCAGATTGGTTTTGTTCTATGAAAATTTCCTTGAATTGTTTTTTTTTTCTGTCAAAGTAAGTTTCCAAGTCTTCAAGAGATTCTAATTCCCAATACCAGTAGTCTCTGCCAGTGCTTGATTTTTTGTCTTTTCATTTTTGAAGAGTTGCAGAGGTACACGTGGCTTACATAAGGTTTTCATCTATGTACACATGCTTTGACCTTACACATCTTGCGTGCACATGCTAGCTGCTGAACTATCAGCAGCATTCCCTTTGAGAAAACTTTTGTTTAAGGAGAAGCAGTCATCCTCTTCCTTATCAAGAGTTATACCTCTCAAGAATTTCCTTGATTTAATATTGGTCTATGTCATAGTAGTTTTAGCCTAGGTTGGATTCCAGCATAGCTTTCTTTTTCATTGAAAGATTTCTTGTGTTTCCTAGCTTTTTAAACTTATTTTTAGTTGAAATTTTAAGAAAAATCAGTTTCTTTTAGGATATTTTGTTATTTCTTCTTTGATTGGAAGAAAATATAAAAAAAAAACTTAGTTTTTTAGATATCTTTCTTTCCTGCCATTTTATTTGCACTGTTATTTGAAAAAGAAAAAGAAATTAGCATAGCGTTGTGTTTTCTTCTAATTTTAAAAGCATTTCAAAATATATATATATATATATATATAATCATTCTTTGCCAGTGTTCATGTAAGTTTCATCATTTTTCAAAAAGAGTCTTAACAACATCAGTTTTACTATTGTACCCCTTTTGAGTAAATCAAACCTGTTAGCATCATAAGTCACTCCTGGATTGCTACAAGAGAAGAGCCTGACGCCCATTAGTTTTATGTCACAATTTGTTTAATGGGATGACTGAATGGATAGAGGCTCAAGAAGATATCGCTCTAACTCGGAAAATTGGGCTTGGTATGTGAAAAAAAAAGGAGGTCTTGATCCAAATTTCGTCAGTAAGTTGAGTATAAGATGGATAGATGGAAGACTTAATGAGATGAGTGAGCAAGACTACCTCGGGCATCAGGCCTTCGGCAGCTTGAGGAGGAAAAACTTAGAAGGCAGGATCCTCTTGACCTCGAGTTTCAAGGAACTGAAAGGTGGCTCGACTGGATCCTCCAATTCCGAGCCATTCAGTGTTGAGAAAGCACAAGAATTGATTAGAAACCCTATGACTATTATAGTGATCCAACCTACATCATCATATAACAACACAACTCGACTGGATCCTCCAATTCCAAGCTGTTCTAACACAGTGTAAACAAAGGGATAGAAAGAGGCTGACATCCATAAAGTAAGAAGTTTCAAATGCCAATACATAACCAGAGCAACCAATGCTTCATCCAAAATTTACAATCGGGAGCCTCTCTCAACCATCGATAATTACAAAATACAAAGACTAAGTCTATATACTCAGAAAAATTTGCCTAACAGAGGCGTGCTCAGTCATCCAAGGCATGGTGTCCCTTCAGTCAAACTCAGATGGATCTTCTTTTTCAGACGCGACCTTAACTACGCATGGCTCCTGCAAGGGGAGTAGCTGAGCCATTAAGTGTCGAGTTAGCGTGTGCAGACCTTACTATCTAGTCGAGGAATCGACATGGCTTCTTTGGAAAAAATCGGTACACAGGACCCTCTCGGGCAGACAGCTTGCCAGATCCTCCATACCTTGCTCCTAATGAGTGAGGAGAGGTTTCAACCACCCCCTCTCACCTTCATTTAGTCCAAGCGAGAACCAGGATTGAGAGTGAATCAGATGGCACCTGGAGATCGTGATGACCCCTTCTGTGACTAAACTCGACACCTTTGGTCCCTCTTGCCCAGCTCTTTTTATTTCCCAAGTGATCATGGTCCGTGACCCTGTGTTTATTCTTAAAGGCGCCTTCGACATTTCGGGGTTTGTGTATAGGAAGGAGAATACCCTTTCTATTCGAATTTGCGATGGGAAAAATTCCAAGAGGGCCTAATGGGTGCCACATGCCCCTCTCTGATCTAACGGTCCTGAACTAATTTGGTAATACTGTGGGGCCGATTCCGGGACGTCTTCATCACTTCGCATCTTGGGGATTTGAAAGAGAGGCTCCTTCATATTCGAAGTCACGATGGGCGAAAAGGTAGAGAGCCTAGTCGCACACCACTTTTCCCTCTAGGATGGGCAGCTAAGATCACTCTCAGCTCTTCGGGACCCATCTCACCAAATGATAAACCTTAGTGCCGCTCCTCCAGGCCTACTCCTTTGTGACGAGGCACCAAAACCATGGGCTCGACTCTAGTTGCTTTCAGTGCTTCGGGTTTCGGGGTTCCGAGATGTGAGATGATGAGGGACTTTTACCCTTCGAACTCCTGAATTCCAATATGCCGACGTGACTAGATCTTGTGCCATGTGTCACTGGATTGGATGACCTAGATTTAGTCTTGAAATATAGGCACTTTCTCTGATGCTATATCTCGGGTAACTTGGTAGCCTTGAAATCTCGATGACCGTTGATCTGCTTCATCGCTTGATCCTTGCCGTTGAAATCAGACTGCTCGCTCATTTGATTTAAGCCTGAAATGGACTTCTTCTGTGAGATATGCTCAGCGCTTATGGCTGCAGCCTTTGAATAAAACTCATCTAACTGTTTTTCAAAACCCCAGTTCTATGCGTTTACACCATAGGCCTAAAATCAGAGAGGAAAACACCCCTATACAAGAAATTTTGCTAACATTAGGCTCCATGGGGGATAGAGTCGTCCCTGTGATGCTCGAAGGACTCATTATGTAGTTTCAGTGCCTTGCTGTTGGGCTATGGAGTCAAGCTCAAAACACTCCCTGCTGAAAATACAGGACGAAAAATAAAAGTGAAAAAAACAAGATACATGCTCAAAAGAGCTTATTTATGTACAATCCTAAACTATCAGAATCCTTTACATGGGGCTAGGTGAAAGAAAACTTCCACCATAGCCATTCAAGAAGCTTCCTGAATAGAAGCTCCTTCCTTCTATCGATGATGGATAATAGACGATGTAACTAGGAGATTAGAATGGTTACATCCTTTAATTCATCTTCAAGAGTTGTCGTGAAGATGAAGGTGGGTAGCTCCAAGGCATAGAGGAAATGCCACTCCATGTACTTGTTGACAGGGTCATAGAATGAGTGGTGAATTCTAGAAAATGGGTGACAAACAGCCTCCTCTGCTACACAGTTTATCACATGTGGCTGAATATATCTGATAAGCACAACTTGGTGGACAACTGACATAGGCTCATTGCTCTCAGGTGGTGGCTACTCGTTGACTTGCTCTGGACAGGAAATATTCTTCTCCTCTGGTTCTTTCTCCTCTTTTGGATGGCTCTCCCCTAGGTCAGATTTGTATTCATCATAAATAGGGACCATGAGATGGCTTTGCTTGCTGTCATGTCGGTCAGCATCTTCATAGTGATCAAATGTAGGATAAGCTTGTTGCTCATCATCACTATAATATTCATCAAAAGGGGGTTGACCTTCATTTCTATGTTCCTCCTCTAGAATAGTGATCCCATCAAAAATATTTGTTTCAGGGACAGTGGTATTTGCTGCTTATGGTTTTTCATACACAATTTTTTTCTCTTTAATCCTAGGTAAAAATATATCGTGAGAAACCCCTTGAAGGAAAAGAGAAAAATCCTCCTCCACAACCATCTCTTCTTTAAAAATAGGGAGGTCTTCGTCGTCATAAGCAGGGCAGCTAGGAACATCTTATTCAACCCGATACCCAGGTGAGCCATCTACTATAGACCACATTTTCTCTATAAACTCGTAATTTCTACAAGAGGCATGTTGATCGTTATGAACATCTAAAAGAACAGAGGCATCTGATATGATGTCATATGCTTCCCTTCTAAGGCTAACACAATTAATATCATTCAACACCTCTATATTTTCCTGGCAAATGCTTTCCTCCGCAGTAAAAGATTCATCATGGACATGGTCTTCAGGGCCAGTAGAGGCTTCATGAAGTGAAGAAAACTCCTCACAACAGTTTTCATACAAACAATTAGCTGGAAAATAATCTTTACAAAATGAATTGAAACCTGTATGAAAACCTGTTAAAGAGCGGATGCTTGCAGTGGAAAGAGACCAACACCATTCAAGAGAAGCTCCCTTCAATGAATACTTGAAGAGCTTAATCTGGACATCTTCATGCATGATATTATGTCGAAAAATTACCTCATGAAAGTCCAGTAAATGCTCAGCTGATACCTCCGAAATTGTTGCATGAAATTTAGGGAGGAAATTTTCCCTTTGGTCTCTATCAGGAAGTGCATTAGGAAAACCAACTATCTGAGAAAGGTCATAGAAAGAAAACCTTTGAGCTAAGATTTTCTCCATATCGAACCAGTGGAGTCGCCAATCGATCCTCGAATCATGGATTCACCAGGTGAAAGATTCACAGCTTTGAATATGCCTAGTCCTTGTTCACCATCAAAGGCCAGATCTTACGTTGTTGATATCCCAGGAAACTTCTCAGTCTGAGAAAGAAGCCACTGAAACCTTCTCGAGAAAGCTCCTCTGGGTCATCTTTCAGGTGTGCCAATGGTAGCCACAACTGAAATATTAAAGTGGAAACAATGGAGTAGCCACAGTGGAGTCGCCAAGTGCATAGTAGAAATCTTGATAATTATGATATCTGATGCACCTTCAGAATTAGTTAATCATTGTTGTTCAATACCGGGGAAAATATTCAACTTCGTCCCCGAAAATGGCGCCAGAAATGTTAGCGTCGGAAGTCACTCCTATATTGTTGCAGGAGCATAGCCAGATGCCCATCAGTTTTATGTCACAATTTGTTTAATGGGGTGATCAAATGGATAGAGGCTCAAGAATATATCTCTCTAACTCAGAAAACCAGGCTTGGTATGTGAAAAACAAGGGAGGTCTTGATCCAACTTCTGTCAGTAAGTTGAGTATAAGATGGATAGATGGAATACTTAATGAGATGAGAGAGAAAGACTGCCTTGGGCATCAGGCCTTCGACAACTTGAAGAGGAAAAACTCAGAAGACAAGATCCTCTTGACCCCAAGTTTCAAAGAACTGAAAGGTGGCTCAACTAGATCCTCCAATTCTGAGCCATTCAGAGTTGAGAAAGCACAAGAACTGATTAGAAACCCTGTGACTATTACAGTGATCCAACCCACATCATCCTATAACAGTGCAACTCGACTGTATCCTCTAATTCCGAGCTGTTGTAACACAGTGTAAACAAAGGGATGGAAAGAGGTTGACATCCATAAAGTAAGAAGTCTCAAATGCCAATACATAACTAGAGCGACCAAAGCTTCATCAAAAATTTATAATCAGGAGCCTCGCTCAACCATCGATAATTACAAAATACAAATACTAAGTCTATATACTTAGAAAAATTCACTTAACATAGGCATGCTCAGTCATCCAAGGCATGGTATCCCTTCAGTCAAACTCGGATGGATCTTCTTCATCAGACGCGACCTTAACTGCGCATGGCTCCTACAAGGGGAGTAGCTGAGCCATTAAGTGTCGAGTTAGCATGTACAGACCTCATTGGCTAGTCGAGGACTCGGCATGGCTTCTTTGGAAAAAATCAATACACAAGACCCTCTCAGGCAGACAGCTTGCCAGATCCTCCATACCTTGCTCCTAATGAGTGAGGAGAGGTTTCAACCACCCCCTCTCACCTTCATTTACTCCAAGCGAGAACCAGGATTGAGAGCGAATTAGATGGCACCTGGAGATTGCGATGACCCCTTCTGTGACTAAACTCGATGCCTTTGGCCCCTCTTTCCCGGCTCTTTTTATTTCCCAAGTGATCACGGGCTGTGACCCTGCGTTTATTCTTAAAGGCACCTTCAACATTTCGAGGTTCATGGATAGGATGGAGCAGACCCTTTCTCTTCAAATTTGTGATGGGTGAAATGCTGAGAGGGCCTAATGTGTGCCATTCACCCCTCTCTGATCTGACGGTCCTGAACTAATTCGGTAATACTGTGGGCCCGATTCTAGGACGTCTTCGTCGCTTCATGTCTCGGGGATATGAAAGAGAAGCTCCTTCCTATTCAAAGTTGTGATGGGAAAAAAGGTAGAGAGCCTAGTCGCGCACCACGTGTCCCTCCGGAATGGGCATCTAAGATTGCTCTCATCTCTTTGGGACCCATCTCACCAAATGATAATCCTTAGCACCCCTCCTCCAGGCCTGCTCCTTTGTGACCAGACGCCAAAACCATGGTCCCGAATCTGTGTGCTTTCCGCGCTTCGGGGTTCGGGGTTCTGAGATGTGAGATGACGAGGGACTTTTACCCTTCGAACTCCCAAATGTGGATATGCCGACGTGACTAGATCTGGCGCCATGCGTCACTGGATCGGACGACCTAGATTTAGTCTTGAAATATAGGCGCTTTCTCTGACGCTATATCTCGGGTAACTTGGTAGCCCCGAAATCTCGATGACCATTGATCTGCTTCGTCGCTTGATCCTTGTCATTGAATTCAGACTGCTCACTCGCTTGATTTAAGCCTAAAATGGACTTCTTATGTGAGTTGCGCTCGGTGCTTATGGTTGTGGCCTTTGAATAAAACTCATCTGACCGGTTTTCAAAACCCCACTTCTATGCGTTTACACCAGAGGCCTAAAATCAGAGAGGAAAACACCCCTATACAAGAAATGTTGCTAACAAAACCTTAAAAAGAACGCTAATTAAAAATTACTAGAATTTATGTTTGTAGGTTCCATCAACTAGATTAGGCTAGAGCCTTGATTTAGATTGCAGAGGAAACTCTTCAAGGCTATAAAACAAACATACGAGTCTATGCTAAGGAGTGTAGAAGTCCAGTATTGTGAAAGTTATCCGGGACCTCCCTATAACACAGGGGCTAAACACGAGGTCACATGCGGAAAGGTAGCAGAGATAACCCCTCCAAAGCCAGACCAATCATAGTGGAGAAAACATATAAATGGCTTGTCTTGGGATTCCATCGATTGCATTTTCCATGGAGCTTCATGGGTCTTGAATCCATTCGAGGTCCTCAGTTGTCTTCTAGACCACTTGCTTTCAATACTCTTGGCAGGTTTTGGGCTTGATACCTTTCTCATTGTGGTCTACCCGACTGTCGATTGTACCCGCCTGGTGACTGTTCATGCGCTGGCAACATAGTTGCCTATATTTCTAGTGACATACATAGGTGACTGCGGGGGTATACCTTAGTAACTAGGATAGACATCGGGCCACGCTTTGCAGAGTATACCTGGAGGGTGCTTGCACGATACCAGATATATACAATATGCAGAACAGAAACAAAATGCTAGAAATGACAGTATAACAGTAAAATATCCAGCATAATCTTCACAATACACAGAAATGATATACGAAATAGCAACAGAAATAACACTTTGAATCAGATAGCAATGTTCACAGGCCTCTTCGAGGGGGAAAACTCCAATCGAGCAGTGCTCTGTTACAATAATATCCAATCTAGGGTTCTCATACCATCGACTCCTATTTATACTAAAAAGAAGCATCTAGAGGAAGATCCTTCTAGAAGCGGAAGCTTCTATTAGGTCTTCTTACATCCGCCTTATTCTAATTTATTGAAAGGTCTTATTAATATTGACCTTTATTACATCTGAATACATTGATCTACCTATGTGTGGGTTAGGACATTAACATGTCCACCCCCTTAAAAACAACCTTGTCCTCAAGGCTTGAGATGTGGAAACTGCTGTAGAATGGTAGCTGGTTCCCAAGTGGCATCTGCTGGAGTCATATATTTCCACTGTACGAGCACTTCCTTGATGGTTCTCTGACGCAGGAGATGCTCCCTCTAGTCCAAAACTGCTTCTGGTTGTAGCCAAATGGATCCTTCTTCAAATAACTCTGGAAGGTTGGTTTGAAGTTGGCACCTGGTTCCAATCACCTCTTCAAGCAGGAAACATGAAAAACAGGATGTAGCTTCGACTGACTGGGAAGAGATAACTGATATGCAACTTGTCCCACCCACTTTAGAACTGTGTAAGGGCCATAAAATTTGGGGGCTAGCTTCTGACACTGCTCGGCCTTGAGGGAAGTTTGCTTATATGGTTGTAGCCGCAGAAACACCTGATCCCCTTCTACAA
>ML790324.1:17047-37287 GCA_009831015.1 Picea engelmannii | reverse complement strand
CTGATACCACTTGCAAGATACCAGATATATAAAATATGCAGAATAGAAACGAAATGCTAGAAATGACAGAATAACAGTAAAATATCCAGCATAATCTTCACAATACACAGAAATGATATACGAAATAGCAACAGAAATAGCACCTTGAATCAGATAGCAATGTTCATAGGCCTCTTTGAGGGGGCAACCTCCAGTCGAGCAGCGCTCTATTACAATAATATCCAAGCTAGGGTTCTCATACCCTCGACTCCTATTTATACTAAAAAAAAGCATCTAGAGGAAGATCCTTCTAGAAGCGGAAGCTTCTATTAGGTCTTCTTACATCCGCCTTATTATATTTTATTGAAATTTATTATTAATATTGACCTTTATTACATCCGAATACATTTATCTACCTATGTGCGGGTTAGGACCTTCACAGTGCTTCTGTTTTCAAGTTGCACTTGCACCGGTAAGTTGCTCTAGTGTTGGTTGGTGTAACTATTCTTCCAACCAGTTAGTTGTTTTCTTGATTTTCATTTAGGAACTTTTAGTGTGTGCTTTGTTCTCCCTAGTTTTCCATAGTGAGTTAGTTAGTCATGGATTTGGGTCTTTGACCTAGGGTGGTAGACCGCCCACTCCGCTGGTCGTGAGGACTTTTTGGTCTTCTGCTTAGAAACGGGGAGCCGCTTGTTTATAGGCATTTTTTTTATACCATTGGTTTTCCAGAGTCAGTGTGTGAGAATTTTATGGACTTGAACGATACTGCAAGGGGAGAACCTGTGCATAGGATATTCATGGCTAATTTACCCGATGAGACCAACCAAGGAACCCCTTCGCAAGGGGATTCTTATTCTTTTCCTTTCTTCGAAAACGTTGGTGTCCCTTTGATGGCCACTTTGTACATTCCTAGGTTGAATGTGGGACTATCAGTTTGGTTGGGTACCATTCCAAATGTCCAAAATGCTCTTGACACTTCTTATTTAAGCACCTTAAGTCATGGGCACCCTATTTATGTTTCTTCATCAACAAAGTCTTCTCCTCCTCTTTCTCCTGCCTCTGGTGAAAGTACAGTTACTAGTAATCGAAAGTCTAAACGAAATAGAAAGAGGAATAATAGGAAGAAGAAATCACCAACCTCTGCAAGTCATGTTTAATACCAACACCCAGCCTCTTCTTGTTATGCTGGGGGCAAGCACCCACCCTCTGCATGTCATGTTGGGGGAAAAAGTCCAAACTCTGCTAGTCATACTGGAAATAGGTCTATAGCCTCTGTGAGTCATGTTATCGACCCATCACCAACCTCTGCAAGTCATGTTGGAGATGTGCAACCAACCACTGCCATTCATGATGGGGGAATTGATTCTATTGAGAAACCTAGATAGATAGGGCGTAAGCCTAAGTTCCCTTGTAAGCTTTGCAAGGGAGATCGCCTTACTCATTTATGCCCTGGCACTCTAGAGGTACAAAGATTGTGGTCCCTATCTACAAGCTCTTCTGATTCTAAGTCTTTTGAGGTTTCCTCAAAGTATATTCAGCCATTGGTTGAGAAAGGGGTCATGCCGATGCAGTCATCGACAGATCCCACTCCTCTTTTGGGGGGTGAGGTGCCTTTAGACCTTGTAGTATCGTAGCCTATTCAGCCATGGGTTGCAAAAGTGGTCGTGCCGATGCATTCATCGGCTAATCCCACTCCTATTTTGGGGGGTGATGTGCCTTTAGACCATGTAGTCTCGCAACCTATTGAGCCATTGGTTGAGAAAAGTGGTCATGCCGATGTAGTCATTGGGTGATCCCACTCTTCTTTTGGGGAGTGATGTGTCTACCAACTATGTTTTTAGCATTTTTGGTTTAGTATTTTCACAACAAGGGGGAATTATGGTCGCTCCGAGCACACCTCCTCCAAGCCCTAGGATGGGTTCCTTTGATTGGAATGACCTTATTGAGCCTCGTCTTCCTTCCTCCGCACCCTCTCAAATAAGGGTTGAAGTTAATTCAACAAAAAATTATCGATGTATTGTGGACGAAGGAGCCTCTACAAGTATTTTATCCTACTCAGTTTGGAAAGTCTTGGGTTCTCCCAAGCTTGTGTCTGCTTCACATGAGTTGTTGGCTTTTGATAGGCATCCTAGTGAATATTTGGGGGTTCTTCCTCAATTTCCTATCTCATTATGTGGGAATATTGTCCATGTCGATGTTATAGTGGTGCAAGTCCGGTTAGATTTCAATATGCTTCTTGGGTGTGATTATGTATATGCTATGAACATTGTGGTATCTACGCTCTTACGGGTGATGCACTTCCCTCACAATGGAAGCATTGTCACTATTGACTAGCTGGCATCTGATAATCACCATCCTAATTCAGCGTTAGTTTAGGCTGCCCCTTTATATGTTCCTAGTGTTCGTGTAGACTCCACCCCGCCACGAGTTAATTATGTGGCATCTTATCCTCAATGTTCAATTGCTTATGAGAAGGAACCTATGCAATCATGTTTTCCTTCTCGAGACTTGGAATCAGCAATTGATCCATTGGTGTATCCAATGGGGGCATGGGAGCCTTTGCTTCCCCCTCTTGGTCCAAGTGGGCTTGAGTATCCTTCTGAGTCTGATCTCATTGTTTGTAGATCCTCAAGCCCTCGTGCTTATAATTCTTCATTGATACACTCTACCAATCCTGGCTAGATATGCCATCTTTATATGGAGTATGGTCAGTTTACTTCACCCTTTGGGACTATCGAGCCTTGCTTGCATGATTTCTCAGATTTTGAATTTCCTTTAGGTAAATCTATCCTTGAAGCCATGACTATGGTTTCTATATCGAGGGAGGACTTACACCATGGTTTGTGTTTTCTTCCCTTTTGGGAGACTTCCCAAGTTGACTATTGAAGAGACTCTTGGTCTAAGTCTACCAGCGGGATCTATCTAAACCAGTTTCATACATGAGTCGTAGCCCCCATGGGTCTTCTTTTAGGCCATTTTCAGACCCTCTAAATGTGAAAATATTGCCGAGCAATCTTGTTGACCTTCACGCTCACTAAACTAAAATTTGAAGTCATGTTTGTCCAGTGATAGTTTACCCCTTTTTCAGTCTGGATGGTCAACTGTACGAACAAAGGTATACTCTAGGAGCCTCGGTTCTCTAGAAGAGTACTCTCAGGTATAATTTTAACCCTTTTTCAGGCTTGAGGAACTAAGTTTACGAAAAAAGGAACCCCCACGGAGTCCATAGTTAATCTCTTTTCAAACTCCCTAAAATTGAAAAGATCGTCAAGTGATCTTATTCTTTCACACTCGTTAAAATGGTCCAGAAGAAAATTCCCGACAGAGTCCATAGTTAAGATTTTTTCAGAATCCTTAAAAATGAAAAAATCACCAAGTGATCTTGTCTATATCACACTTGTTAAAATGGTTTTGAATAGACGTTTGGTCGGTGCTAGTTTACCCATTTTTCGAGCCGACTAGATTATCTTCGAAAAAGGTACCCCAACAGAGTCTCCTTTTATGTTTTTTCAGACTCTCTAAATATGAAAAATCGCCAAGCTTACCTTCTTTGGGCTCGTTAAAGTTACATCGAAGGACGTTACCATTGTGTGTTTTGTTAACCACACTTGCATACCTCCGTCTTTGGTCTAAATGTTGGCTCCATGTTGCTCTCAACTAAACCATCTGAAGCATGCCTTATATGCAAGCCCTGTAGCACTTTGCCTCTGTGTCTTGACACCTTTGGCCCTTGGAGGATTTTTCTCGAGTCTCCTTTTCTTGCATATGTCCCTTTTCCCTAAGCATCCTTGTGTTCCGTGTGCTTGGAAGTAGTATGTTCACGACACTCGATTCCTCCTTTGTAACATAACATTCTTTTATTCTTTTTCCAAAATTATTGAAAAAGACAGAAAAAATCAAATATACCCCAAAAAGAGGAAGGGAAAAGTATTTTCTTTTTATTTGGAAGCACAATGAGTCACCCTTGGAAAAAGCACATCCTTTCGTTTGTTCTTCAAGCTCTAAGATTTAATACAACCTTAGGAATTTGTTCTCGCTACATAGAGCTATGTCCTCCTCCATTTGGTTATTCTTCCAAACATATGGAGAGTTTGTGTTGCCTCCTGCATCGTGAACTTATGTCAAATGCCACACTGCCTGAGTCTCATCATTTGTCGTTTTGTTTCCCAAGGGAATTTTTACCAAGCCTGAGTCAGTCCCTCTACAGTCTGTCTCTTTCCCTCATGCCCGACCATCTCGAAAGTCCAATCAATTCTTTGTTTGAAATCAATGAAGCCTTCAGTCTGATCATCATGATCCTCTAGTCCATACCCGATGAGTCATCGAAGACCTCTGGGTAGTGAAGTCATACACTCATATTACACTCCTACCCAAGTTTTGAAGATTTTGAATTTGTTTCTCGAGCTCTGAAGACCTCATCTCCAGCCATCAAGCCTTATCAGCTTCTAGAAGATGGATACTATACATGTATATCTTTTTTATTTTGTGATGTAGCTTCGCTGTGTATTTCTCGCGGCTACACTTTATATAGTTATATGACATGGATCTACAGTGTATTTGATTGGTAGCCATGATTTTATTTCATCCTGAGCATGGGTATGCCCGCCTCGGTGAGACAATTGTTATTTTGCAGATGGCACCTCCTGATTTCTGGTCCCTAGGCTCATTTGTTTGGTACGTTAGTGAATATTGATAATGTATTTCATCCATAAGATGCTCTTCTGACCTCACACATTACGGGGATTCTGTTATAACCCTATTTTGCACTAGACATGCTTACCTGGCATCAGGCCATCTCAGATTCCTTCTTTTCCAAAACACTACTGAACAAATATTCTTAAAAATACCTTTTTTAAAGGCCCACGTACCCTGTTCCACTACAACCTGCGTGTATCTACAGTTTCCATGCTAGTTGACCCACTACAGCCCACGTGGACCTACATAAGCATGAAAAAGGAAAGTTGTTGATGGAACACACAGCTTTGGGTAAGTTAACTAAACCTTTCGGCCATGCATGGTTGGTCATTCGACCAAATACCTAGATCCTTATAGCCTATAAAATAATGGGTAAGGGTCCCATTTGAAAGGAGGAAAAAGATAGTAAAGAAACTCTACCCGAATTCGTATTCCCCTTTTCCCAAGATTCTGCAACCATTTTGTGATTTCAACGAAGAAGAGAAGCAAGTGTGTTAGCAGTTGATGCATAGTAAAAGAGGAGCCCAGGACCAGATTCGTGGAGCAGTGGCCAGCTTCATCATTGCAAGTTTATTTAGTGAAGTTAATAATAAAGAAGTACTTTTCTCATCGCAAAATATGAGATTGTCATTATTTATCGTGTACATGTTGACTAAATATCTAACCCATTAATCTGTAGATCAAATGCATGTGCAGTTCTTTGTTTGTCTTTTTGAATTCAGTTCAACCTTGGGAGGAGAGTTACAGTCAAAGAGAGACCAAGTGTGAAGAGGGATCGATATCAAACGTCGAAAATAAGGTATGGTCACTTGATCTTCTTAACTGTGTATTTGTTTAAGAATAATGGAGATTAGGTCTGGGATGATGGTAGAAAGTAGGAATCTTTAGGTCTTTTCTGCATGCATGATAAAACCCTAAGTGCTAGTCCATAGGGGGGTTTCCCACTCACAACAATCTTTCTATAATAGAAGACACTCGGGAATTATAAAAAATGATCACAAATTTGAAGGTTCAAATTGAAGAAGATAAAAGAATTGAAGAAGCACTCAAGGAACATCTAGAAGGAAGAGATAGGATCATTGAAAATTTGGAATCACAAATTGTCACATTAAGAAAGGATCTTCAAAAGAAAAATATGTAGAACAACTCAAAAGTTTTGAATGACATTATCAATAGACAAAGTCCTAATCATCATAAGTCCGGACTTGGATACAATTAGATAGAAAAGGGATCAAGCTCCAAAACAATAGAACAAGAAACAAATCGAAAAATCTATGTAGAAACAATTAAAGGAGATAGGAAAGTATACAGAGAAAATTACAGGGACACTCCTCCACTAAGAAGATTCAGACTTTAGAATCAACGACCGACAGAAATGGATAGGCCTCAGGAAGAAGAAGGATTCATAAGAGCACCTCCTTTTAGAATATCTTCAACTCGCAGGTATCAAACTATATTTTTTGTCTTATGTTATGCATGTAATAATTTTGGATGTAAAGCTGTGAATTGTAGAGATAACAACAGGAACATAAACAACTTTGAAAGTCATACAAAAAAGGGTTATCCAAGAAGGCCTAGTGAAACAAAGAGAAGTTACAACAGGTTTGAATCATTGAGCACTTAAGTGGATTGCTACAAGTGTAACAACTTTGGACACATGGCCAAAGATTGTATAATGGAAATCCCTCCAAGAGAACCACAACAAAACAACAACAATCACACACAAGAACCTCAGAAAAGGACATGGATAAGAAAGTATAATCAATACAGCAATGAAGAATCCACACTCTCTCTACAAGATAAGCAAAATAAACATGGTTGGTATGTTGACAGTGGTTGTTTAAAACACATGGCAGGTGATAGAGACATGTTTATTACATTAATAAAGGAAAGAAATGGATCAGTCTCCTTTGGAAATGATGATTCAACTAAAATTATTGGAAAAGGCATAGTCAGAATTGGGAACAAGAATACAAAGGTAGAAAATGTTCTACTAGTAGAAGATATGAAACTTAATCTTCTAAGTGTGAGTCAAATGTGTGACCAAGTTCATAAAGTTACTTCTAATTCACAAAAGTGCGAGATAACAAAAGAAGGTTCAGGAAAATTCATTGCTACAGCTACAAGAACTTCAAGCAACATATATGTGTTAAGTAAAATTGGAAATGAAAATTGTTGTCTAGGAAAGGAGGATGAAATTTGGCTATGGAATATATGAATGGATCACATACATTTTTATAACCTTGTCAAAGTCAGTAAAAGAGAAGAAATCAGAGAAATTCCCCAGATCACAAAACCAACCAACACTTTATGCAAGCATTGTCAACAAGGAAAGAAAACAAATACCAGGTTCAAATCAAAGGAATATTCAATGAGAAGATCACTGGAAATTGTACATACTGATCTACTTGGACCAACTACAACAAAGGGTTTAAAAGGTGAGAAATAATTTATGTTATTAGTTGATGATTATACAAGAATGATTGCAGTTTGCTTTATCAAGAATAAGTCAGAATATTTTGAAAACTGCATGATCTACAAGGAGATGGTTGAAAATGAAATGGATTCAAAACTCAAATGCTTGAGATCTAGTAATGGAGGAGAGTACACTTCAAAGGAATTTATGGACTACTGCAGCAATCATGGAATAAAAAGGCAATTCTTCTTTATTAGGACACCTCAACAGAATGGAGTTGTTGAAAGAAAGAACAAGATAGTACAAAAAATGGCTCGAACAATGCTAATGGATTCCAAATTGGCATGTATTTTTTGGACACAGGTAGTGCATATAGCAGTTCACATTCAAAATAGAGTAATTCTTAGAAACAACACTGACAAAACTCCTTACGAGCTATGGAAAGGAAGACCAGCAAATGTAAATCACTTCAGAGTTTTTGGAAGCAAATGCTACATCAAAAGAGAAGATGGAAGAATGGGAAATTTTGATTCTCATGTGTAAAAAGGACTACTTATTAGTTACTCAAGTACAAGGAAAGAATACAAGTGTTAAAACCTGAGATTGAACAAAGTTGTGGAAAGCATCAACATAAAAATTGATGAAACAGGTAGACAAAAATTAAAGGAAGAAGAAAATGAATCAATGGAACAACTTTACGAAGAAGAAACAGAAGATGAAAATAAGGGGAAGATGAAGAGGATCCAATAGAAGAAGAAGAGAAAGTTCAGCAAGTCACTCCAAAGACACCTAGCATACGAGTATAGAAGAATCATCCTTCAGATCATATGATCGGAAACAAAGACGTAGGAGTTGAGACTAGAAGAAGAATTCTTTCACCAGAACAAACGAACCTAGCACTCCACTCTATGATTGAAACAACCTGTTTTGAAGAGGCTAGCAAGGATGGATTTCAGAATAAGGCCATGGATGAAGAATTGGATCAAATAGAGAAAAATGACACTTGGAAATTGGTTCCAAGACCAAATGATAAGGATGTGATTTGCACAAAGTGGATATACAAGAATAAATTGAATGAAGATGTACAACTTACAAGGAACAAAGCTAGAATGGTATGTAAAGGATATGCATGGGTTGAAGGAATCAAATTTGAAGAGACATTTGCCCCAGTTTCCAGAATGTACACAATCTGATTGATTTTAGCTTATCCATGCTCCAAAAATACTAAAGTGTATTAGATGGACGTAAAATCAGCTTTTCTGAATGGGGAACTTGAAGAAGAATTCTACATTTAACAACCAGAAGGATTTCAGTTGTCAGAGAACACAAATTATGTGTGTAAATTAAAGAAGGCCTTGTATGGTCTAAAACATGCTCCTAAAGCATGGTACGCTACACTGAATAAATATCTACAAAATCTAGGGTTCAGAAAAGGAAGTGCAGACAACAACTTCTACATCAAGCCAGAAATTTGCAAAGGATATGCATAATGAATTTGAAATGTCATTACTTGGAGAACTATCCTTCTTTCTGGGACTTCAGATACATCAAAGAAACCAAGGAATTTTTATTTCTCAAACCAAGTATATCAGAGAAATGCTAAAGAGGTTCAGAATGGAAGATTGCAAACTAGTTGCAAGCTAAGAAAAGATGATAATTCAAATTCTACAGATCAGAGAAAATATAGGTCAACGATTGGTAGCCTACTATATGTGACAACATCCAGACTAGATGTAATGCATGCAATTGGATAGGTGGCATGATTTCAAGCAACACCAAAGAAATCACATGTATTAGCAATGAAGAGGATTTTCAGATATCTCAAAGGAACATAAGAGTTTATATTATGGTATCCAAAAGGAAAGGATATATCACTTATTGCCTACATAGATGTAGATTAGGAAGGTTGTATTGATGACCAACGAAGCACCAGTGGAGTGACTTTCTACTTGGGTGAGTGTTTAGTATCATGGATAAGAAAGAAACAATAATAAATATATTTATCTAGAGTTGAGGCAGAGTATATTGTAGCAACAACATGTTGTAAACAGGTTCTTTGGATGAAAAAAACTTTGAAAAATATACAAGTTGAGTATTATGAGCCCATTCCAATCTATTTTTATAATACAAGAGCCATCAGTATCTCAAAGAACCTGGTGATGCACTCCAAGATAAAGCACATTCCAATCAAGTATAACTTTCTATGGGAACATGTTGCAGAAATGAACGTCAGAGTCGAGTATGTGGGCACAAAATAAAAAGTGGCAAAAATATTTACAAAACCACTTCCATGGGAAGACTTTGAATATCTTCTCCAAAGACTCGGAGTTATTTCTACTCCAAAATGAATGCTTTTGAATGATTATCTTATATGTCTTATATGTACACGCGGAAGCACCATAAAAAGGACAGTTCAGTTAGGGGGAGAATCCCCGAATGGAAAGATGTATTTGCCATTGATGACAAAGGGGGAGAGATTTATCAGATGCAAAGGATAGAGCCATGATTCTAGGGGGGAGAAATGATCACAGAGATGAAGAGGATAGAGGCACAGTTCTAGGGGGAGCATGAGTGATATGAATTCAGTATTGCATAGCATGATTTCAGTATTGCATCAGAGTGTTTCCATCAATGCAAAAGGGGGAGATTGTTGATTAAGGTTGGTTGTCATTGATGTCAACCCTTGAAGAAAGTCCAGTAGCACAAAGGTTTGGGTAATGGAACCAAGGTTTTTTTGATGTAAAGATGACTCATTATTGTCTTGTCATGGTTAATAAGAAGTAAAAATGGATGAACTCTAAAGTGGTCCCCTTATGGTGAAATCCCTCACGAGAAGATGCTTTGTGGATTGAGTTATCCTAGAAGTATGGTTAGAGAACTCATGATTAATTGTGGAATAATGAGATGAAGGTCAGTGAAACTATCTAAGATGGATAGTGCTTGTCATGCCATTTCCGGTGGTATGTGGAACATCACATAACTCCTCACAGTTAGAGAGTTATGGCCATATGAAGTTGGAGAGCCCTCATGAGTCATATAGAAGCCCCTAAAAGTCAAAGTGTTTGCGAAAGAAATTATTTTAAATGGATAACTCCCTAAAATAAGGAAAGTGTAATGCTACATGAAAGTATAAATAAGAGACAAGGCTCTCTCATAAAATCACACTTGAACATATTAAATATCTTTTGTTGTGTGAGGCTTGTTGGCCATTTTGCATAGGGTGAATGGGCATTGGCATTGTTTCCATTGATGTCAAACTTCTCATTATCGCATTTATGAGTAAGAGTTTGATTTGCTTGTTATTGGACTAGCATCTCAATTAACCCAATGAATGGGTGGTCAAAGGCTTAGTTGAAAATGACAAGAAAAGTGCATTATAAGTTATATCACCAAATCTCAGATGTTAAGGAAGTTTGCCAGTTAAGAGGAGTTAGAATTTTGTGATAAGTGAGACAAAAGTTAACATTGACAGCTACATCAACTAATGTAAAAAAAAATTGATCTTGATAAGAGTGAGAGAAACACAAACTGAATAGAGTGTGTTCAAGAACTCGATGATGGGTTTTGATAAGTGAGACAAAATTAAACTTTGACAGCTACATCAACTAATGTAAAAAATTTATGGTCTTGGTAAGAGTGAAAGATAAACACAGAGAGAACAGAGTGTGCTCAAGAACTCAGTGATGGGTTTTTTAGTTGAAGAAAAATGCAAGGGGTTATTCATGGTTTTTAGTTGGAAGTCTCTTGCTAATTTTCTAGAAGAAAAACGCAAAGGGTTATACACATTTTTTCTGGAACTCCATTCATCATTTGCCGAAGAGAAAAACGTAGAGATTCAAAAACGTTTTTTCTTGGAACTTTGTACATCATTTTTCGAAGAGAAAAATGTAGAGATTCAAAAACGTTTTTTCTTGGAACTCTGTTTCTCATTTGTCAAAGAGAAAAAAAAAAATTCTTGGAACTTTGTTGCTCATTTGCTGAAGAGAAAAACATAGAGATTCAAAAACGTTTTTACGTGGAACTCCATTATTCATTTGCTGGAAGGAAAACGCAGGGGTAAATGTGTTTGAGACAGTTAGAAAGTGCAAAGGTATGTGTTTGGTTTCTTGATTGTGAAAAGTCCATAGGTTAATAGTTGATTTTCTCCTTAAATGAGAAATGCACAAAGAAGAGGTACACTCTAATGTTGTAGATTTGTAGATTGTATGGTTGTTTTATAGTGAATAAACTCTGATATAGATCTAGAATAGAGGTATGAAATGCTTGATTGATTGAGCAATTACATCTAAGGTAAATGCATTAAATAGTTAAAGGCTATCTTTGTAATTAAAATATACATTGAGGTCATTATTTATTGCAATGAAGATTATCTACAGATTTTATTTCCAGGTTTATAACAGAGTAATCATGAACAGATTGAGCTGATCAGTTTTGGCATTGACAAAGTGTGAAGATACTTGCATGTAATTTAGATGCGTGTTGTTTGAAAATAATAACAGGTTTGGCAAAGATGGAATTGATGGTTACAGGTTTGTTTTCACATAAAGAAATTACCAAAATGATATTGACAGTTTAAGAAGAGTGTTTGAAACAGGTTGAAGCCAGTACTAATGGAGGAAGGGAGGATCTAGGGAGACTAACTGTGTCATTGAAAGTTGAAGCTTGCATTTGGGCAGTAGAAGTTGTCTTTCAATAGGTGTTGAATATAAAGAGGTAGTAGCCTCATCTTAGTAGTTTCTTAGACAAAATTTGATGTAACTAAAGTAGCTTGCTTGCTTTACATCCACAAGAAGAAGAAGAGGTTTTTCCTTTTATGGGTTTCCTCATAAATATTTTGTGTCTCTGTCCATTTCATGTGATTGATGGTTACTAATTCATTTTCACTAAGACAAAACATTATTATTTTTTAAGCTGCATTAAAGAAGTAATCTGTGTTAAAGAGATAAAAGTCAAAATTGTGTATACAATTGATTGAGCCCCCCCCTCCCACTCCCTCTCAGTTTCTCAACTTGTCCAACAAGGCTTATTGCAAGTACTCATTGATACATATGAAGTTGCGAAATTTTGAGGTAGTACGAAGGGTTGATGGCGAAATTCTTGGAATTACAACGAATACTAGAAAACCCTATTTTCTAAGGTGTACGTGGGCTGACTGTGTATAGGGTGCATACATATTAAGGCATACGTGGGATGAAAGTGTATAGGGTGCGTACATGTTAGTAAAGACATGAAACTTGAGAATATGAAGATGCATAGGTTCTAAATTCTAAGATCAAGCTCCTTGGAAGGTCTACAGTGCTTAGATACATCATATCTATCCATTGATTCAAAAGGTATGTCTTATTTCTCTGAATAGTTGGATTTTGATGTATGCATGAAAAATTGCTATGGATATTTGAGGATTCTCCCTAGAGAGACTAGTGGTTGCATGGGATCTTCTGCATAAGTCAGATCTATGGAAATAAAGTGTTGTTATATTTATCATTGATACTTCTTGTTGAGGCACATCTTGTATTTCTTGGCATATGGCGAAGGGTTTTTGTGGTACATGGTTGAGAGCTTGTATTTGTGAAGTGGTTTATGTATTGAGAGTTTGAATATTAGAAAGGGTTTGATGACTAGATCATGTGAGGTTTATTATACTTGTTCATGATTAGACACACCTATATGGCACATGACTAGATATAAATATATATATGGTTTGGGTAAAGGTTATGTATGAGGTTGAATGAACAGAGTACAGTTACAGTCTGGATACAGTGATAGGTTATAGATCTATGTGAAATAAGTTACAGAGGGTCAGAATTTTTCAATAGAAAGGAAACCCTAGTTTTTTAGAAAGCATACACAGGCTACATAACAGTTTGGTCGCATACATATGCAGGATGCATAAAAGATAGGGCGCGTACATATGCATGTTGTAGCACTACAGATCACATACCTGTTGTATTTTTGTTGATACGTGTTTAGTTCATGTACATATTGATTATAAGGAAGTTGTACACGTTCGATATAGGTCAGTGGTACAGGTTGATATAGTTGTATAGTGGTAAATCTCATAGTGATAGTGTGATAGTGTTTCCATCATTCTACTTATACGGTAGGGAAGTTGGACGGGGAAAGGACAGGTGGTTGTAGACACCTTCTAGTTGTAGCCAGATAACTTAGGGGGTTGTAGCCTCCTTCTAGTTATAGCTAGAGAATTGGGGCGTTGGAGCTTCCCTCAGGTTGTAGCCTAAGAAACTAGGGGTTTGGAGCCTCCTTCAAGTTGCAGATGGAAAACAAAGGAAGTTGGTGCTTCCAATGAAAGTAATTATTCAAGACATATAAGAAAAGGCATTCTGTGGTTTTCTCCTTCTTAGGTTTCCATGTAAAACACTAGTGTACTGTGTATGTGTATGATTGTTCATTTGCTCATTTCTTATTTACTCTGAATTTATTGGATGATAATGCTACATTGATATAACACTTGGATTATATGGTTGAAAATGATTAAATTTCTCTATTACTGATTCACCCCCCTCTCAGTAATCCAACAACCTCTATACCTGTCGTTGGTTCCCTTGTTCAATCTTCTGGCAAAGTTGGTCGCTTCTTCATCATCTTCTGAGACGTCACTATTGTTGCTATGTTCTTTTTCTTTTTGATTTCTCTTTTTCTTTGACCTTTTGGATGTTTTGAAGGCTGCTTCTTTTACATTTGGACTTTCCTATTTAGTTCTCATTTCATATGATGTGAAGATTCCATGTAGTTCATCCATGCTTATTGAGTTTAGATCTACTCTTTCTTCTAGTTATGATATGTTAGGGTCAAATATCATAGGAAGAGATCTTAGTACCTTTTGAACAATTACAGATTCTTTGATTTCTTCTCCCAATCCCAAGATTGCATTTACTATTTCATGGACTCATAAAAAGTAAGCTACAATGTTCTCATATTCCTTCATCTTTAATTGTTCAAACTGACCTCTATAAGTTTGAAGCTTTGCTTCTTTGACTTTTGAATCTCCTTCATAAATATTTCGAAGTTTGTCCCAAATCTCTTTAGTGTATTTACAATGTGCGACTTTGGAAAATACCGATTCTCCAAGACCATTCAGAGGTCCATTTGTGGATTTGGAATTATTCTGACCGAGTTTCATTGCTTTTTCATTTTTCGACGAAACTGTTGATGTTGTGTATCCATCTACAATTGATTGCCAAATTTCGAATCCATGTGCATGTATATATGTCTTCATCCTTATTCTCCAAAATGCATACTTTTGTCCATCAAACTGTGGTATTCCATTTTTATACATGTTGTTTCTCTCGATGATCTACCTTTCAGTGGTTAAAAGGATTTCTAAAGGAACTTGGTTTGATACCAATTGTTGGATTACTAAGAGGCGGGGTGTGAAATAGTAATAGAGAAATATAATCCTTTTTAACCATATAATGAAAGTGTTATATCAATGTAGAATTAACATCCAATATTTACAGAGTAAATAAACAATGAACAAATGAACAATCATACACATACACAATACACCATTTTTTTTTATGTGGAAACCCAAAGCGGGAGAAAACCACATAATGATTTTTCTTATATGTCTTGAAGAATTACATTCATTGGAAGCACTAACTTCCTTTGTTTTCCAGCTGCAACTGCAAGGAGGCTCCAACCCCCTAGTTTCTAAGGGTACAACCTGAGGGAAGCTCCAACTCACCAATTCTCTAGCTACAACCAGAAAGAGGCTACAACCCCCTATGTTCTCTGGCTACAACCGAAAGGTGGCTACAACCACCTATCCTTGCCTTTTCCAATGGCTCTGACGTATAAGTAGAATGATGGAACCACTATCACACTATCACTGTGAGATATATTGTTGTAAACCTGTACCAATCAACTTGCACCAAACAACATATACCAATAACCTGAACCATGCATCAACCATGCATCAACCTGTACCATAAAAAAGTGCATCAACCATGCACCACGTTGTACCTCAACCTGTAATCAACATGCAAACCTTCCTTAACTTATACAACAAGAGACTAACATTTTCATCAAACTTTACTTTAGTCTCACATGACTAGTTTTGGATTAGTCAACAACCCTAACTTGAAATAATCATAACTATGTACCTGTAATGAATAAAGATCTAAAAATAGTACACAATGTTCTTCAATTTTTTCTATGCAATTCCTCCAGGTGTCACTACTTGGATTTTATGGATAAGTTATGACGTTTTTACCTGAATCACTTTTTTTAGACTAGTTTAGGGACCAGACACAAACCCTATTTTCCACAAAGTGTAACTCCAAAAATACAATGATCCACAAGTTGAAATTCATACCTCAGCTACTTGGATATGTTTTCTTAATGGCCTCCCAATTTCACGATCTGAATCATTCTAGAAAAAAAAATATTGTGAAAATGGTGAGATGACCTATAAATAACATACCTTAGAGAGCATCATCAAAAGAATTTATCCTCCCTTGAATTTCGGCCTTCTTTACTTCACCTTCCCTCTAAAATTAGGCTTATATATCCTTTGGTTACCTCATTCACCTGTAGATATTCAATATGCTCATCTGTGCTTAAAATGAGAGAGCTTTGCCTCTTATTTATACTCTCCAATTAGCTTCCTTAGAAGCATCTTCTAGGCCACTTTGTCCACATAGTCACCTATGTTCAACTTTGCCCAATTTTCCACTTGTCCAAGTATCCAATAGCCACTTGACCACTTAACACATTTTCCTCATTTTAGGGTTAACCTTCTTATAACCACTTTCCATAATTAGAAATTTCTCCATTTACTTTATTGTTTAAATAATCCTACTTGACTTTGTCACTTCACTTTATTATTTAAATAATCCTCTTTGATTTTGTCACTTCACTTTATTATTTAAATAATCCCCTTTGACTTTGTCACTTCACTTTATTATTTAAATAATCCTCTTTGACTTTGTCAATTCACTTTATTATTTAAATAATTTCTTTTTTGCAAGCACTTTGACTTCTTTGGCCTTTTGGGGTTTCAAGCCAATCATATGAGGGTCCTTCAACTTCGTCAAGCCATAACTCTCAAACCGTGAGGAGTTATGTGATGTTCCACATACCACTGGAAATGGCTTGACATGTACTATCCATATATAATAGTATTACCTAAAAATATATCAAAATGCATACCATTATACATCAAACAAACTTGGGTCTATTGCCCAAACCTTTGTGCTACCGGAATTCGCTACTGGACTTTCTTCGAGGGTTGACATCAAAAACAACCAACCCAATTAATAAAAAACAAGGCTCTCTCATTTCAATCACAATTAAGCATATTTAATATCTACAGGTGACTAAGGTAACCAAACGATATCTAAGCTGAATTTCACAGGGAAGGTGAAGTAACGAAGGCTAAAATTCAAAGGAGGATAAATTATTTTGATGATGTTTTCTAAGGTATGTTATTTACAGGTCATCTCACCATTTTTTCAATAATGTTTTTTCTAGAATGATTCAGATCATGAAATTGGGAGGCCATTGTGGAAACATATCCAAGTATTTTTGGTAAGAATTTCATCTTGTGGTTCATTGTATTTTTGGAGTTACACTCTATGGAAAATAGGGTTAGTGATTAGACCTAAAACTAGTCTAAAACAGGTGTTTCGAGTAAAAATGCCATAACTTCTTCATAAAAGATCCAAATTCAGTAAGAAAAAATGTGTTTGTTAGAGTATAGTCTATATTATTTTTTGTACATTTTTCAGATCCATACAACAAATTTTTTGTGTGGGGCACGCTCTACAAGTTCGTTCTCTAGTATAAGCTAGAATTCAACAAGGTATGCAATTTTTTCTATAACTCCTTTTCTAAGAGGTTCCAAGTAGTGACACCTGGAAGAATTGCATAAAACACACTGAAGAACATTGTGTACTAATTTTAGATCTTTATTCATTACAAGTACATAGTTATGATTATTTCAAGTCAGGGTTATTGACTAATCCAAAACTAGTCATGTGAGACTAAAGTAAAGATTAATGAAAATGTTAGTGTCTTGTTGTTAAAGTTAAGGAAGGTTTGCAGGTATGTGATCATATAAACCAGGTCTATTATAGAGTTACAAATCTGATTTGGATGATTAAATTGATGAGGTATTTTGGTTGAGGTTGAGGTACAGGTTGGTGCATGTTTGATGCACTTGTTTATGGTACAGGTTGATTACTAGTTGAGGTACATGTTGATGCATGGTTAATGTATAGTTTAGGTTATTGGTATAGGTTGTATGCTATAGGTTGATTGGTGCAGTTTTACAGCAGTATATCTCACAGTGATAGTGTGACAGTGGTTCTGTTATCACATTTATTTGTAAAGCGGGGGGGGGCGGCGGGAGGGGTGGGGGGCAGGGGGGTTCCATAGGAAGTGGCATTTTTGGTTGAGGAATGGAAGAAAGAGGGAAAAAAACCCACATTTTGGATTCTATCCTAAGTCGGATGAATGATGTGACCTTTTGGCATAAGTGATAAGATGCATGCAAATCTAGGTGGATGAGATTTGCGCACCTCAGATCAATGGTCGTTGATCATATTGGCGCCTTAACATGCACAAATGATAAAATTTGTAGGGTGGGTCGAGGATGAAACCACAGTTTTGTGAAGCTACTATGTGTCAGTGAGAGACACACATCAGGCCCAAAAGT
The DNA here is from genome assembly GCA_009831015.1 of Picea engelmannii. Classification (NCBI taxonomy): domain Eukaryota; kingdom Viridiplantae; phylum Streptophyta; class Pinopsida; order Pinales; family Pinaceae; genus Picea; species Picea engelmannii. The sequence continues at coordinate 19,519 of ML790324.1, read as the reverse complement.
GGGGAAGAATCAAACCACTTTTCCTGACCCTGATATATGCATGTCCATATAGCGCCCTATCCCAGGTCGACAAGTGGTTGCTCCCCTATCACATTCTCTCCCTCACACCTGTCCTCCACTCATTGTCCCACCGACATCTGTCCCTTCATGACCTCCTGCCACCTGTGCCACTTTGCTTCACATCACCTCCATCCAATTACACCTTAGCTCTTGCTTGTGTACACTATCCTCAGTCTTCTCTTCCCCATCTGTGGTTGTCCACCTAGCCATCTCTCACCTGTTGTTTCATGTCGAGTGCAGAAATCACCTCGTCAGTAGCCATGTCTTCTGTCAAATCTCCCCATAAGAATCTATCTCAGATCCAAACAGCAAAATGATGAGACTGCCACATCTTACAAGTGCATATTTGACTCAGGCCTTCTCAATCTTGATGAAGCAGTTATTAAGTTTGGTTGGTGGTGGTTGAACATTGTTTCCACCATAAATTGAAATCTTAGGGAAGGAATGTTATTTGGTCATCTCATCTACAGGTCCATTATGTAGTGCGATTGTGTCTGACTTAGGTTCATGTATGACCAGATACTGTATGCACAGTCTATCAGGAAGCATGCAGACATAATGCCTTCAATGCAGCCACTCAAACACGCTTATGGATTTTTGGTTCTGAGTATATAGGATACTTCCTCATATTTTTTTAGGGTCAACGGTAGAGCAAAGCTCACGTATTGTAAAGTTTTAATGAAACCTCTAGTTTTTTGGCTAGGTATTTTTTTTTTAGACTTCTTGTTTAATGAAAGTCATCTTTCTTACTCTAGCTTATTTGCCTCTATTCCTGAGAGAATTCATGGTGACTAATTCACATGAATTGTTGTGACTGTGTTATAATGAATGTTTGATTGTAATGTTGTTATAATTTCCTTCAGTTTCTCTAAGATTTGAATTTCAAGAAGATCTTTTTTTTAAGTCTTTCCTCTTTGGGTTGTTGGAATACCTGATGTCCACGACAAACCTCTACATCCTTCTCACTGAATTATTCATCCTATTCACCCTTACTACAACCTACTAACTGAAGTTAAACTAAGAGCTCACCTGCTTGTGCATACCAGTCCAGTTTTATGAGTTAAGACAATAATTTCTTGAGACTTCGTTCATTTGACCATTTTATAACAATTTGTGACATACAATTCTAATGGGTATAGGGCTTACCTTTGCTGCAATATAGAGGTGACTTCTAGTGCTAAAATTTTTGGCACCATTCTCGGGGATGAATTGAACATTTTCCCTGGGATTGAACGACAAATATTACTAGTTCTGAAGGTGTATCAGGACTTAGTACATCAAATATTCCAATTGTGCACCTGGAAACTCCACTATGGCGACTCCATTGAGACAACTCCATTATTTCAGTTGTGGTTTCCATGGGAAGACACACGAGGTCCACTCCACGGTTGCCTTTAGCAACACCTGAAGCTGATCCAGAGAAAATTATCAAAAGACAAAGGACCTTTCAGGAGGGCACTTCTACTGCTGAACTAGGTGATTTTGGTAATTTTCATTCTTCTCCTATAACATCTCCAGTAGTTGTTTCTCACTTTCTTGTTAGACCATCTGATGGAGCTTCTAGAAATTTAAATTTTGGGAGTGTTCCTATTGATTTATCCTCTCCCAGTTTCACTACTCCTCCCATTAAAGATGATGGTTTTGAAGAGAGGGAAACCTCTATTCCCTCGAGCCCTGAGGCCTTTTCTCTAGAGCCTCAGTTTTTTCCCTTTGTTCCCAGAAGCACACCCCCAATCTCCCATGTCTGAACTCCATCCCTTCCTAGTTATCCTCCTGTTCACACTCCAATGGCAGGAGATAATTGCCCTAGAAATAGAATGGATGCTATAGTAGCTTCCAGATACACCCATCTCATTTTTCCTCAGCCCCTTAATGCCCTCCCAGTCAGTGGCTACCTTAAGTAGTTTCCTAATTTCACAGGGGAGGGAGATATCACTATAGAGGAGCACCTTGCATCCTTTTATAGTTATGCTAATAATTATTTCATAGTAAATGAATATGTGTGGATGAGAATTTTTGTCCACGGTATTGATGGAGAAGCCATAAAGTGGTTTAGGGACCTACCCCCTGGATCCATTGCTAGGATTGAGGATTTAGATGATATCTTCTTGAGACAATAAGGGGATAAAAAGGACTTCATGTATTATATCACTGAGTTTGGGTCCCTAAAAAGAAAAGAGGGAGAGTCTATCTCTGACTTCTTCAAAATATTCAATAAGATGTACAATAATATCTCTATTAAGATAAAGCCTACTAAGGCCTCTGCCAAAATTACTTATGTTAGTTCTTTTGATCCTAACCTCTGCCTCTTGTTAAGAGAGACAAGAGCTACCTCCTTGGATCATATGCAATATGTAGCCCTGGAAGTAGAGTCTAACATATTGGTAGCGGACCGACTCAGGAATAAGTCTG